>JAVHNF010040709.1:0-12172 GCA_034783455.1 Micropsitta finschii
CTCTTCTTTTTTTTTTTTTTTTTTTTTTTATTTCTCCTGTTTTAACTTAGAAGCGATAGTGTAAGTATTGAATTTGCATTTGAAGGTTTTTTTTTAAATGTTCTTTTTTTTCCCTTTTTTCCCCTTTTTTCTTCAGTGATGCTTTTTATTGCAAGGTGAATTGTGTTTATTTTGCATGGCTAACAAGTGGGTTCAAAGCAACACTTTGATCTTGAACCCCTGCCAGATTCCAAGAGCTGAAAGCCCCCCTGTGCAGTAAAGTAGACCTGTACTCACAAAGCCTGGCTAATTTGCAAAGGAATGTCAAAATTACTGGCACAGCTGACTATTGTGGTGCAGTACAGTCTATAGTTTTTCTAAAGAAAAGAGATCTGCTTTTCTCTATATGTTTATGTGTCACTTGTTAGAAAACTAAGTATCACTCTTCCATCTCTAGGTGAGGAATTTCTAAGTAATTACATTACAACAGAAATGAAAACAATTTAAAACACAAAACAAAACAAAACAGATGTGCTACTGTTAAATCTTTTCTTTCAGAAAAGATAATTTTTTGATATCCAATGCAATTAGATCTGAATAAAGCAGTCTGTTCTTCTGCATTTTATAAAAACTGTGACAGATTTTAGCTAAGGTAAATAACTCATGTCCTATGTGAGTTCTCTGTACACATTTCTACACCTTTAGTCTTCATAATTTCTGTATAGTGAGAGTAATATTTGCTCTCCTGGAAGTGAGATACATTAATAAAACTCTCTGAATGAAACTCCTCATTTTCTTTGCTTTTGCATATCTGCTTCCTAGCCACAGAGGAAAAAAAGATTAAAAAAGGGGTGATACTGTTTCCTTGGTGTATCAAGAAACTAGAAGTACTAAAACCAGTGGAAATTTCACACTGAATAATTTGGTTTGTGCATCACCAGTCTGTATTTCAGTGAAGAAAAGCAATGACAAAATCCCTGGATGCTGACTCACAATGTAACTGGAGAAGCAGACTTCCAGAACTGTAGAGTGGTTATCTATAAACCTGAATTTGGCTCTGTAGAGGCCAAGGAGGGAGCAAGGTACCTCAAATCACCCTCAAAATTGGAAATTATGAAAGAAAGAAAATGCCTGCAAAGCTTCCACGCCTTTCTGGATTTAGGCTGTATCTGCTCAATTGATAGTGAAGCTCTAGCGCATTACTACTCACGTGATAGCCTAAGCACTCCCAGCGACAGCAAAAGCACAGAAAGAACAGCTTTCCAGCAGCATTAGAAATAGGAGCATAAACTGTCCTGTGTCCTTGAGTACCCTTCTTCACTTTACTGTGTGGATAAGAGTGCTCAGAGCTTTCTGTGTTAACAGGCACTCATTAAGACAATTAAGTATACAAGGGGCTTCTTTTTTTTTGCATAAATAGGCAAGCTTGACAAAGGGCAGGAGAAAGGAAATAGTATTAGCCATAATGTCATGAGTAAGGAGCTGAGGCTCAGAAATATTACCAACAGGATTTTCAGAAGGATTAAAGCAGCATGACTTTATTGACTGTGCTGCATTAACATCAAATGTGGTTTGACCCTCAGTGATTTCTTCAAAGTAAGACTGGAAGCAGAACAGGAACCAAACCCAGGTCTATACTCAACCCACAAAACCATAATTTCTTTCCTTATTTCTTTTTTATATTTAGGAAAAAGAAAAAAAAAAGAAAAGGCAGCACATGTGCCTGTAGGGTGACCTGTCATGCTGCTAAGTCTCTACTTGTACAAATCCAGTCCCTCTCATTTTAACTAACTCTAATTTTGAATGCTGTCTTTGGCATTCTGCCTTGGACTTCTCACAAGGCTCTCTTTTCCTTTTTTTTTGGTAGGACTTTTTTTTTCTTTATTTTGTTTCTCTTTTGAGAAGGGAGATAGTAAATGTGAATAATTATTGCTCCATGAAGAACAGATCTTTTGTAGTCAAGTCTGGCATCACTGCCATTCCTTACTTACTTAAAGTTTAAACTAAAACCATGGTATTTAAACTGTGAAAATCTCTAGGAGGTTCCAAATGAATCATTCATGTGAGCTTCCAGCAAGAGGTTGTTTTTTAATGTTCTGTTTATGGCACCCGTTTTATGTGTTGTTTTGTTTGCGTTCTTGGAGAATTATATTATGAACATTAAAATTGGTAATTTTATTTTTTGAATGCTTCAAAATATGTAGATCAAACTTGGCATCAAATAAAAATAAAAGAAAAAAGATAAATTTGTTTCTGGATACAGATAGAGAAATGTAACATCTATTTAAGAGGGATGTGGATATAGTACAAGTTCTGGTATGCAGCATATACTATGTCTACATATTCTGAGAGGAAGAGAACAGAGAGAAATTATTCAAGGAATGAAGAAAGGGGCCAGATTTTAATTCAAAATTCACACACAAGCTTTCATCTGCAGCAGCAAGTGGATTGATAGCACTATAGATATTCTGCCAAGTTTTATGGCTAGCAATCTCTGTGAGGTTTGAAGCACAGCTCTTTCTTCTAACTGCAGTTTTATATATACATAAAAGAATATTTTCCTCTGCATGTAATTTTCATATCTATAAATTCAGCTATATTTACCTGCATAATAATAATAATACTATATTAATAATATCTAAATATGCATTTGCAACTGAATACTACAAAATCAGCATAATTGTGTGGGAAAATGCAGGAATGTCAGGAAAGCGCTAGTATTTTTGTAAATAAAATAGTTAGTGACAGGGCCTTGGGGTATGTTGAAAAACTTTTTGGGCTGTCTCAATTTTCCCAAGGTGAGTTTACTTGGTTGCCATGACTCTTTCCTCCATTATGAACAGCTGTATGTTGGCATGCCTGTTCTTTAACTGCCACATAGTTTTAGTCTGGTTTTATTATAGTAACTACTGCAGAGAAGTTACCTGAGATCCAGGCATCCTAAATCACATACCAACTATGATCTGACTTCAGCAAGTTATGAAAATGAGTATGCTTTATGCTTTTGTTATTGAGTTTTTTCTTTTATATGCCAAATTATAGATAAATAGGGCATAGCAAATGCAGGAAGACAGATTCTTATGTAACTTGTTCTATTAACATTAGTTATTTGTAATTTAATTTATGCAGATGGATATTTTCTGAAGTGATTATTTAAAAAAAAAAAAATAAATCAGAAATTCCCTGAGAAAAGGAAACTCTTCCCATATTTTTTTCCACAATTAAATGCAAATGTAATAAAAAATCATCAGTGAGACTTCTTTTTAAATGAGGTTCCTCCAAAACTGCCTTTCTGAAATACAGCACAAAATATTTTGATAATAATTTGTAAGAAAGAGTAAAATGATTGCTAATGAAGATTGTGGCTAACAAAAAAAAAAAAAACAACCAAAACCAAACCCAAACAAAACCAGCAGAATGGTAAATGTCAATACAGTCCACTGAAAGAGTCACCTGCACTAATTGATAAGTAGAATGAATATGCATTTTTAAAAGTAAGGACAAACAACTCAGGGCACACTTTAAGGATAAGGAACTATTTTAGTCACTGTAATCTAAGAAAAGACCATGACAGGATAAAAAATAATACTCCCATTAAGCTAGTGCTGTTATTCTGTGACTAAAAAGACTTAAAATGATTCCACAATTTATGAGCAGGGAAATATGAAGTAGGTGTAAAGGGATCACATTACCTCTGGTACAGCTATTAATGCAACATTGAGTCCAGATCAAGTACGCACACCTGAAGAATGTGTTATTGCATTGGAAGGAACTTGCACTGACAAAACAAATACTAGGGAAGGAAGAATCAGAAAATGTGCCTTATTGCCAAAGATTTAATAAGGTCATGTGTACAGCAGAGCCATTTTCAGTCTGGCATTGAAGCACTGTATGAAAGTGAAAGGTTGACCAGTGATACCCTTAAAATAAAGCCCAATATTTAATGTGAACACTCATGAGCACTCATGAATGTTTTCAATAGACAACATGCTTAACTCAAGATTTAATATTTTTTGTAGCACAGCTAATGGGCTTGAAGCAGGTATTGATTCCAGAGGACCTAATCGCTCCAGTTAGAGATTAAAAAAGTGATGGATTAGCACAACAGGCTGTTAGCTCACTTCTGCTAGCATAAGTGCATGTGTTCAGAGCAACAGTCAAGTGCAAAAACTGAAGGGCTAGAGTTCCTCTCTGGAGTCTGCTCTCTCTTCCCAGAGAGAAGGAAAAAGTGAACACCTCATCCTGGACACAGGATTGAGAATGTCAGGTACATTAAGCAGGATCTTCACTGACTTTAATCAGCTTTAATCACCTTGGTTGATTGTCAAAGCTTCATCGACAGCAGAGAGAAACAAATATCCCAGTGGGGTAACTTATCTCACCCTGGTAAGTGTCAAAGGTATGAACGCTTCACTCAGGTATTGTCTTACCAAAGAAAACAGATGTTTGAATGAGTTCTGTAAATAGCAAGCAAGAATCAAGTAAGTCCAGCTGCTGACATCCGTAATGAAGAGAGAAATAAACACTTTTTGGACTCACTTAATCTGACCTTCTTTAGATATCTTCTCTAAAATAAAAGGTACCATGTGAAAGAAATATGTAAATGGAGGTTTTACAACTATTTTGTCTTGTATATATCTGCATTTTATTATGTAATCCTCATGTTAGATGTCTTAAATGCAAAATGCTAAATGTAACAAATACAAATCCTGCCATACAAGAAATTATTTTCACTTTTATGTCTTCAGGATATAGGTGATGGCAAAGAGAAAACAGTGAACAAAACTCCTAGAAGGGGGAGGAAAAACACAGAAGAGTGGTTTTACCTCTGTAAAAGAATGGAGGAGAGTGACAAGACTCAGAATAATACAGAGGGTAGAAAAAAAATATATAAAATCCTTCCTGTGAACCCCCACTTCAAAACAAACCAACATTAACATGTGTCTTTGACAATCTGTGCAGGCACTGATAATTGTCAAGATACATTGACAGTAATCCAATGGTGGGAACTGGCACTAAGCCCTGAATTACCCGAAGAATTAAAACTAGTTAAAAATTTTAAAGAAATCAAACTGAAAATAAAACAACATAATTGGCATAACTAAGGAAAAGGAAAGTTGCTGCATTTCTTTTGTAACTGCTTGTACTCAGATTCATTACATGTTTTGTCATATGTACTTCATTTGAGGTTTCTTAGTGCATTAATACACAATCTTATGGTCTGGTCTTACACACAAACTTGGTTTTGTAACTCGTCAAATGGATTATGGAAAACAGATCAGCATTATAAAAAGGTCCCACCCTGAAAATTTACATAGTATTGAAGAAAGTGACAGGATTTTAGTGGAGTAATCTTTTCCCCAAGTACTACTTTCAGTAGTACCAAGAAAACAAAACATCTTTGAGGCAACAGATAGCAAATAAACATTTCTGTATACTAAGAAGCTATGGAATCTAATTGACTATATATATTTTCAAAATTAAAGCCTAACTCAATAAATTGGAAGCACCAAAATCATTTTCTGACTCTGAGGACACATGGCATAGAATAGCACCTAGCTATACTATTATTAAGCTCTCTTATTCTCTAAAACTTAGTTCCTCATCTACTGGGAGCTTGCTAACTCTCAAACTAGGCTAAGAAGTCATGTTGGAGAATGCTGCTCTCACAGGACAAAATCGTGACTGGAAATGTTCTAGCAATGCAACTGTATGGATGACTGCAGTTCTGAGTTCTCAAATTCCTTAATTTACCATTATGAAATGCAATATTAAAGTTCAGTGTTCTTAATAGTGACTGCCATGGAAGTCATCACTTCCATACACGCTGCTGATTTCAACATGGAGTAATTGGTCTAGGTCTTAGAGTAAGGTAAGTTATATGAGTGAATGTTTGCATGATCACGTTCAAGCAATATTGACCTTGTCCCAGGCACAGTGAGCAAACCCGATGTAGTGTATTGAAGGAATGAAGTAGACATATGGGAGACACCCTCCTCCCATAAATAAATACATGCATACATACATAAATACACTTTTATGTATATATATAGACACACATATATAATATGTTTTAAATAGAAAATATAATTTCTGCAAAGAAGACGATAGAAAAGGGCAAGGAATATGAATCATAGGAAAGGCAAAGACTAAGACTTGTATTTCATCTTGTAGACTCCTTTGCCTCTGAAATGGTTCCCTTGAGGCACTGTTCTGTAGGTTAATAATCCTCATGATTAGAAAGTGTTTTCCTGATATTTCATCTAATTATACCCATCTGTAATCTCTTCCCAAAAGCCTCTCCTCATTTTACCTCTTTGGCATACTCTAAACAAGTCTTTTCTTTCAGCTCAGTCTTTCAGCTAAACAAGTCTTTTCAGCTCAGTAGCTGGCTATGTAATACCCTATATAACTGGAATCCAAATCTGCAAATTGCTGAGCAGCCCCAAGCTTCATTAATTTATAAATGGCAGTGAAGGTTCTTACATTCTCACAAGTTAGTGCCCAACATTAATAAAAATATATTTATTTAAAATAAACAAAGCATGTAGTCTTGCTGTGCATGTAAAATATCTAAATAAATAACTTGGTTTCTTTCCAGCATTCTCTTGTTCCAAGAAAGCACAGAATTACGCTTTTGGTAGTAATTATTGTAGAATATTTCCTTTCAGGAAAGTCTGTATCTACAATATGTATATTCTGGGAAGAATACAGTTTACTCTGATAATTTTCTGGGAAGACAGGGCCTTTAATTTTAAATGTTCAAAAATAAATATTTCACTAATAGTTATGAGCCCAATTCTGTGAGGGGTGAATGCCACAGGTCCTGCGGTAGATTCTTACCTATGCCAGGTTCCACAAATTAGAGACTCAGAGTTCAATTATATGCTAAAGCTGCAGTATCTTGAAAAAAATAAATATAATTTGCTTAGATGTAGTCCAGCCACCAACGAATGACCTTTTCTTCTGTTTCTAGTATACTGCCTGCACCACAGAATAAAGTTGTCCCCAGTGAAGAACTTAAAGTATATTGCTTTGCCATTGTTTGTACACATGTAAAGAGAAAGAATGGTGGACTCTATCCTGGGAAGTGAAGTCAACTAACTAATTACTTGAAAAGGAAAAGCCAGTTTTCAAGATAAAAGTTTTCAAGATAAAAATCCAGCCAGCTAAAAATAAACACGCACATGCATATATGTGCATTACAATTTTTAGATTTCTTCTTCTTCTTTAGACTTTTGGCAAGCTACACAAGGAGATTGCTGCTTATGTCACCAGAATACCTTCTGGGGTTTCCTGCTTGAGAGTGTCTTTGAAAGCAGTGTTCATCATAAAAATAATATGCACATGATTAAGGACAGAGAAAATGCTTCCGAGACTGTCAACATTGCCAGCAACAGGTGAGAAGCCTCCAAAGTTTTTAGGAAACTGAAGATGGGAAATTTGAAAGACCTTTCACATGAGTCAGACCTTTATTAGATAAATATCTAACCACTCAGGAACTTGAAGACACTTGGTGTAAATACATGATCAGCTTTCACAACCAGTGAAGGCTTCTAGCTGGCCCCTGAGTGATGTGCTGTGTTCACAATATTCAGGATTGACACAAAAAATGGGGAGAATGCTCAGATGACAGAGCCTGTCAATAGCACAAAACTGGAACAGTCAAAGCTGACTGAGTAGAAATGTAGCAAGATCACAAGGTAATGGGGTGTCTGGGTAACAAAACAGGAGGTGAAATTCAATCTGAATAAGCAGAAAAAAAACATAGAAGGAGGAAAATAAACTTAAATAAACATACACTTTCAACCATATATTATCACCCGGGAAAGACACGCTGGAGTCGTTACAGATAGTTAAAAAAAATAGTTAAATACTAAGCAGTTATAGAAATGCAACTTTAATGACAGAAAATCCTAGGAAGAAAATAAAAACCACAACAAAACAAAACAAGAGCATCGTTATGCTATGTATAAATCAACATCAAAGCCCTGTCTGGACATTTTTTCTGATTCTGGTCACCTGCTTCAAAAAAGCCATAGTGAAACTAGACAAAGAATAGAAAAGAATAGCAAGGATAATTTGAGCTATAGAATAGATTTTATCTAAGCAGAGATTGAATTGAGCAGTCTGTTCAATTTAGAACAAAGATGACTGATGCAAGCTTCTGAAATGATAAAAATTATAGAGAAAATATGCAGATATCAATTACATATTATTTTCTCTCATAAAACTAAGAGATAAACAATAAAAACAGCAGCCAGAAAATTAAAAGAAATTCAAGGGTTTAGTTTTTATTTTTTCTTTCTTTTTTTTTTAAGGTATCTCATTGGTGGCATTTGTTGCCACAGGAAGACAAGGAGGCAAATGCGCAGTTGGATGCAATAATTAAACGAAGTCATGGAAGACAGATGCTTTCCTGCCTTGTCCTCTGAATCAGGAAATCCCTTAACTGCAGAAAGGGAATACTCTATATTGTCCTGTTCCCTTATACTTCCTCCCCTAAACGATCTTTACTAAGCACTGTTTCTATTGATTCTCCACTCATACACAGGACTTTCATTGCTCCAGGCCAGTGCCTGAATGTATAAGTGAATTTAGTGGAGAAAATACAGACTTCATAGAAATTGTTAGAAGTTTTGGCTCAGCATTGCATAGTGTGTCCTGCAGCAAGGACTTCATTATAGCAAGACTGCCTTTCCAATGCTCTTTTCTTTCCAGCTGAGCAGATCAGCATCAGATCATTGCACCGTCATCCCAGGGAACTGAGAGCTATCTTTTATCTTTCTTTACTGGGAGGGCTATCTCAACCGTCCACAGGCTCAGCCATGTAGTGGCAAGGTCCAACAAAAATCGATTTATATAGTGAGAAATAAAGACAAAGGAAGTTGTAGTGAGCTGGTTGTTGGTCTCTCCTCCCAGGTAACAAATAATAGGACAAGAAGAAATGGACAAGTTATGCCTGGGGAGGTTTAGACTGGAAAAGGGTTATCAAGCATTGGAACAGGCTGCCCAGGGAAGTGGCTGTGTCTCTATCCCTGCATGTATTTAAAACACATGTAGATTTAGGGACATGGTTTAGTGGTGGACTTGGCAATGCTGGGTTAATGGTTGGACTTGATCTTAAAGGTCTTTTCCAACCTAACTGTTTCTATGATTAAAACAACACCACTCCTTTTTCCCTCTCCCAGACTCAGCAAAGTTCACTTTATCACTTCATCCAGGACTCGTCTTCATACCCTGAGTGTCATGGGGCTCAAGATGAAGGTGGGTATGGTCAAGATGTAGCAGGTTCTCTCTTTTGCTCCTTCCCTCTCAAATTTTGCACCTGCTCCAGTGTGGGATCTCCAGGGGCTGTGGTGAACAGAGCACATCCTCCTACCAACTTCTAAGGTAGGTAGGAGCTGAGAGAATGGCATACCTGGACTGACTGGTGAAAGATCTCATAGGAGATCACAAAAAGTCCAATCTACCAGCCACTGCTGAAAAGATGATGTTATACTGAAGGCACTTTAAATCTCAATGTATATCCTTTCTAATATGGATGTTGTTTAGATGCAGAACTTCCATTTTCTAAGGCTATGTTTTGCTAGCAAAAAGATAACATCTGTTTAAAAGGAAACAAAACCATCACCAAATCATCAGATATATGAAAAGCCAGTGTATTGCCTTTAAATAAAATAGTATATTTTTTGCAGATAAATCTCTGCCCTAAAGATGATTATCTCACCAAAGATTTCATCATACTGTCTTTATTAGCCTTTCTTCACAAAATAAGAAGCTGTTCTATCAACAAATTTAGAGATGCAGAGAGAAAAGGTAACGGCTTTTGGGGCAAGTCTTCCATTTTTTATCTAATCTGCCTGCTGGATCATTTAAGCCGCCTGTTATTTGATCCCTGACCTTGCCA
Organism: Micropsitta finschii; assembly: GCA_034783455.1. Classification (NCBI taxonomy): domain Eukaryota; kingdom Metazoa; phylum Chordata; class Aves; order Psittaciformes; family Psittacidae; genus Micropsitta; species Micropsitta finschii. The sequence goes on from JAVHNF010040709.1 coordinate 9,890, forward strand.
TGAGAAATTGCTTAGTAGTAGGTTGCAGACTTCCATCGGCAAACATGCTGAAAGTGTACTCAGAGAGTGGTTGTTGATTAATTATGTATACTCCATGTCACTGAGATCCCTGAGCATGTCAGAGGGTTGAAGACAGAAGAAGGTGTATTGTTTCTGCTTTTCTCTACTACATAGCATTCTAAGTTTGCACAAACAGAAGGGTCAGTGCACCTTGCAGTTTTTAACAAAACTTGCCTATGGTATTTTTCTACTTGAAAAAACCCGAAAGCTTATGCAAATTTATGTTTAGAAGTAGGCAAGAGGAAGGCTTAATTGCACATTATTTGTAAACTGTTACCAGTTCAAGAGAAAGCTGAACTGCATAAGGATAAGGTGCAATACATTATCTATAGACTGAGAATTTTCAGAAGCTGTGTTTATATTTTTTTCCTTTCTCACTTCCTTGAAGTACAGCTGCAATCTAGTGAGGGATCCTGAGTACTGTGAGCCCAAAACTTAATCACCTGGGAAACAGAATGGAAATTATAGCAGTAAATTAGGCACCCTAGCATTTCCAGACTAATGACCATAGGTGAGGTATTCACAAGAGCTAGTAGAGCAGACTGAACAAGAGTCAAGAACAAGAGTGTGTCTCAAGACCTTCCTACCACCCTGAAAGACAGCAGTTTATTCTGAGGCTACATTTGGGCAACTTTTTCCAGCCACGATACATAAAAAGTCTTAAACATAGATGAAGCAACAAGTACTTATATAAAATCCAGTGGTTTGAATAACTGTCCAAGAGAAAGCATCTGCAGCCAGGGGTGTTGGAACAGAGCTGTGCCCAAGGATCCCTGAGAATTTTATGTGAGAGCATCCTTCCCTCTTTGTCTGTACTCCCAGGAATGCATGAGTCAAGAGGCCAGAAAGGAAGTAGGTAAGAAAGAGCTTGACTCTGGAACACCCTTTTTGGTGGAAAAAAAATGTAAGGGAAGTCCTGTGTTAACTAGTTCCTCTTAATAAAAATATTTATGTTTTATTTTACCTTAAACTACTACTAGATAAAAAAACCCAAACCACCCATATACAAAAACTCCCAACCAAAACGACTATCCAAAACAACCATGCCACCACTCCACACTGAAGCAGTAACTCAAACCATAGAAATGCTTTACAATCAACAGCAACAGTTTTCGGTCACCTAGCATTAAGTGAATTTACACACTAGTAATCTGTTCAGCAGTATGTCATATTCTTTTTCCTAAGCTCTTTCCGTTTTAATATTTCATCCTATCAACCCTTTCTTTTTTTTTTTGTCTTACATTTATAAAAATGAAAATAGACATTACATACTGTGCTCATATACTGCATACTGTGCTCATATACAGCCTACTGGGAAGCTATCAACTCTTCTGGAAGCATAGAAACTTGAAAGTCTTAACAATGGTTTACTTCTTCAGAAAGTACATTATTATTTTAATCTGTACGCTTATTTATTCTAAACATGCTAAGCATGTTATTAAAAGCATTGTTCAAAACTTCTTAAAAACTGGTAGTCTTGGGACATCTACTGCCTCCCTATGAAGCCTGTTTGGTCTTGGCAAAACTTCTTCATGTCCAGTCTGAACCTCCCCTGGTGCATCTTTGCACCATTACCACACATCCTATCACACAGGAAGAAGCAAGCAGTGCCTTCTTTCTTCCATCCCCTCCTCAGGAAGGTGTAGAGAGAAATGAGGTCACCCTTCAGCCTCTTTTTCTCCAAACTAGACAAACCCAAAGTACTTAGCTGCTTTTCTCAGGACAGTCCTTTCACCAACTTTGTTGCCCTCCTCTGGATGCATTCAATGACCTTCATACCCATCCTAAAGGGAGGGGCAGAACTCCACACAGTACTCAAGGTGATGCTGCAGCAGCACTGAATACAGCGGGACAATCACCTCTGTTAACCATTGTCCTGGGTTCAGCAGTAGCAGTCATTTTTTCTCCTTAGTAGCTGGTGCAGCGCTGTGTTTGATGCACCCCAGGATGCTGCTAGGGCACACTAACATATAATCAACTACTAAAAATATATTTGAGGGGAAAAAAAAAAAATAAATTTAATTTGGGGAAATCTGAAGTAGCTGAGGACTAAAACAAATCACTAAAACCTGGACCCTTCCAAAATGTGATCAAATTAAAAAATTAAAAAAAGTTATTTTACACTTACATCTTAAAAGCCTAAACATACACAAGTCCATGGGACCTGATGAAATCCATCTGCGGGTCCTGAAGGAGCTGGCAAATGAAGTTGCTAAGCCACTG
>JAVHNF010040715.1:0-14855 GCA_034783455.1 Micropsitta finschii
TATGGATGGGTTGGGTTTTGTATGAAGTCCTCTCAGCAAGCTTGATGGGGCATCCCCCAGCCCCCGTTAGCTGGGAGCGGAGCTTCGTGAACATAAAAGCGGACGGAGCCTGCGGCCGCCCTCCCCATTCAACGAGGCGATGGGGCTGCGTGTCCCGGCGCTGCCGGGGCCGGCGATGGGGCTCTGCCCGCTCGGTCCCGCCGCACCTCCGAGGAGAAAGGAACACCCTCGTTTGCGGGAGCGGGGATCGGCAGAGTCGGGGTAGGAAGGGACACGCACCTCTTGAAACACGAGCTCCGGGTAACCCCAAACCTGCCCTAAATGCGGCCAAAAGGGAAGGGGGGAAAGAGCGGCCGAAAGGTCTGCGCTCCGCAGCACCCCGTTGCCAGTTCAGTGTGTGTATGTGTGCTTTATATCGAGACCGCTTTCCAGGTCCGGTCGCTGTTGGTTTGGGAAGGACTCACCCCCGAGGGACCCTTCCCACACAGAGCCGTGGGAGCTGAGGTGAGACCCAACCGGTCCCGCGTTTAGGAACGGCAGCTCCCACCCAGAGCAGCCCCCCTTGTGAAACACTTCACAGCAGGCTTGTTTATTTGTTTCTCACAGGCGTGCACAGGCTTTTGGAAGTTTTGGCGGAGTCTTTTTTGGAACCTTTCATAATGTTTTTGTGTCCAGAATACCCAGCAGCTCCTCAGTGTCAGAAAGGCGGTTGACAGAAATCCTCTTGTTTTATTTGCCTTTAATAGCGTGATGGCTGTCACCTTGGCATAGCGTTAAGTAGCCGCGCTCTCCTGGGTGCTGTGGTTGTCTCCGGCAGCCACTAGGTGCCAGTGCCGCTTTACACGGGAACAAGCGGCTGCTGAGCAGAGCAACGCCTGGAAAAAAATTTTGCGGAATTCGGGCAGCTCACCAGCTGTTAAATATAGCATCACTCATCGCAGTTGCTCTGCTCTCTCTCGGGCTGCTCTCTCTCAATGTATGGCCATTTGTGCCTTTTGTACGTGCTCGGGAGGCAAGCAAAACTCCACCGTTCTTTTCTTTTTTTTCGTGGTGGAACGAAACCCAGGATGAATTTGAGAAGCTTGTTTGTGTCCTCAGGCTGAGCCACCTTGCAGAGCTCCTTTGCAAAACTCTTTCCCCCTGCACCACATCCCAAATTTACCAACAGTATTTGGTGTTGCAGAAGAGATGCTAAATTAGGCTCTGACCTGAAGCACTGGAGGGAAAGGGGAGAATCCCTCTGCTGTCTCTGGGATTTGATGCAGGCTTCCAGGATCTGTCTGATCCTATAGTTGTCTGGTGCTGTTTGAATACCTCCCACAGAGGATGTTTGTGTGCAGCCTTCTAGATGAAGCACACCAGCAGCTACTTACTTTTTAACATCTTTACAACTGGGACTGCATATTTGCAAGGTGAGTCTGGGGACCGAGGAATGTCACTCTACCAGTGCTTCTGTTAACGAGCCCCAAATCTGGATGTGCACAGTCCCCATCTCCTGCAGGTAGCTGGAGCCAGGCCAGGACAAGTTTCTGGGTATGGAGAAGAGTTCAAAGTGGCAGATTAACTCCATAGAGAGAGCAGCCTACACCAAGCACCCCCTGAAGGAGAGGGGCTTGTTGGTAGGGACTGTCTAAGCCACCCACTGTCACTTAAAAAAGGGCACCTGAGAACTGCAATTTTAGCTGAGACCACTGTTTTGGGGTGACACAATAATTTCCAGCTTTTGAAAGAAAGGAGCATCCCATGAGGGTGCAGCTAGTGAACAACGGTGGTTTGTGGTACCTGACTGGAATGTCACCCTTCAAAGGATTGTGGGGATTTATTTACCTCCCGAAAAGGGAAGTCTAGGTAGGTATGTGATGGGGAGATGAGATTGTCTTCTGGAGATTTAGCTGAGCTAGTGGGAAAAGGGAGCCATGCAACCTCAAAGATAAAGTACCTACCCTTGAAAGTCATTGGAGACCTTCTACCATGGACTTCTAGAGGGAGTTTCAGTGGGACATGGGAGATGGTTTCCAGGTGGGATGTTTCAGGGTCTATGCAGCTCCAAAGGTGGAGTTGTGTAATTTTCAGGCATATTTTTTGCTGTCTTTGCACCTCAAATGTGAGACTTTGTGCTGTAGAGGTCTCCAGGAAAAGGTTGGCTGGAGGAAGGGAGAAGGAAGATCCAGGTTCTGTACCTCCTGTCCTACACGCAGCCAAACATGTGGTCATCTGCTGATTTTTCTGGGCTCTTGATCTTCTGATCTCTCATGGCTCAAACATGTCATAGACTTATTCGTGGAGGATGGATGTGGTTTTCGGCTTTCTCTTGCTATCCTCTGGGAACCCACTTCTTTACACATAAGAAATTTTGTTTTTTAAGTTGGGTTGTGGGTTTGAGATTTCTTGAAATGTAATTCTTGCTCTCCAAAATAGCTGCTGCTGAGCAAAAGGGAACAAGTTCTTTGTGATAGGAAATATTTAAGCACAAAAGGAAATTCTGCCATTGCCCTAATTTCAAAGAAAATGAAAGCAGGACATCAGGAAGACCTAATGAAGTAAAATAACAAAACTGTCAGAGATGATGTTCTTGCTAAAGCCCAGAATACAGCTGACCTCTTTCTAAGTCTATAAGAACAATGTCAAGCTATTTTGGTGAAATCTCTTTTGGCTTCGTAGGAAGGCCTTTGATTTAATGCTGTGCTCTGTCAGTAGCAAGGTGTGAGGTCTTTCCCCCATCTCTTGGGCTCAGGATTTCTCTGGAAAGCTGTAAAACCAGAACCCTTTGTACTGAGTGTGGAAGAAGAAATTGCTGTTGCTCATTCATTTAGCTATGATGGTCTTCAAGTACAGGTCCTCATCTTCTTAAAATGACCAGGGCTGTAGCTGCTCTTACCTATCGGTGACCTGGTAACAGGCCCTTTCCAAGGTGGGATCAATCCCTCATAGCCCTAAATCATGTATTGTCCCATCTACCCCATTATTTTTGCTCATTGCTGTCACACTATCGATATTGCCCTCAAGACGTCTCCATTGGAATCAGGTAAGGTATTGCAACTTAAATACATTTACAGCAAAAGTGATTCCTGCAGCATCAACAGATAAATAAATGTTGATCAAACAGGTGGTGGAAAAAACCTAACCCTTTTATTTTTACTTAAAACTGTAGAAGTCTCACACTGCTAATTTTCTGCTGTGTATGTATGCCAAGTGTCACCAAAGTGCATGTTGAAAACACTAAGCATTGCTGATCAGCTTTTGACCTTGCCTGTTTGACCTCAAATCGAACCCTAGAAGAGAGCAAAGTATGCTCTTATTTACCATGCATTGGATGACCCTTTCAGGTGAAACATGGCATATAAAAGGACTGAGGCATGTATGTTTGTTTAAAAAGTTTTAATGATATTTCAAAGTCCAGTTAATGTCCTTGGATTACTCTAGAATTACAGACTTGCTTCACAGAACTTAATCAAGGCTATAATTTCCTTGTAACGGATGATCGAGATGCCATTTCCACTTCATTCTTTTTAAGCATACATGATCATTGTCCAGTAAATGGATACTGTGATTTTTCATGACACTTCATAGTGTTAAAACTCTATACAAATATTGTACTATGCGTACAAAAATAAGTGCTTCATGCACACACTTTTTAATACTGCTTCTTGGCCTTTTCTTTGACATCTTTCTGAACTTACATAAATAGCTGAAAAAGCAGACTAAAGTTACCGAAGATGGAAAGTAAGAAACACTTTCTGCCAATGGTAGTCTTTTAGACAAAGAGAGAAGGACACATGGATATGTTAACTCATTGGCAGTCAAACACTACTTAAAAGACATAGAAGAGAAAATAAAGCCATACTCATAACACTCTCAGTTATTTTGCCCTGAAAAAGACAGGTTTGTCTTTTTCTGTGATGGCAAGCATACTGAAGCAACTACAGAGGGCTTGTAATACCTTTAGGATCACCGTATTGAGCTACTTTATAAATAGAAAGGGTCTAAAAGGACAGCGAAGTATACAGCTTATGTGTTTTTGTTCCATTCCTAGTGAAATCAAGTCAGCCAAAGCATGAGAATACAAAAACATAGCTCTTGGTAGTCAACACCTTTTTATGGACCATTGTGCTTTGTATAGCTTTGGGGATACAAGGGAAAAGCTCCGCTTGAAATGGCTTGTGCAGTGTTACGTTACACATTTTAGAGTGGATGAAAAATGTGGGGCCAGATCTGATGGAATCAATGGACATCATCAACTTTGCTGCAAATTCTCCCCCCAAAAGGGTTATTCCTTGTCCTAAACTGAGCAGATTAAAGTTTTCTTACTATGCATTACTTTATAGGATATATTAGATAGGTTTAACCTGTCTGCAGTATTTTTCTAACACTGGGTTTCCCCTGTATCTCTAGAACATTATTACTCCTGCCTCAATCTGATGGCAAAAATGAACAGATAATGCCTTCTTGCTGTAACCTAAAGAATGCTTACTGGTGCTCTCCAAAGCAAGAGGTACCTTTACTTGACATGAACCCTTCCACCAAATTAAGTTTTGCAAGAACTGCAGCAGCCGGCAGCCTTGCTTTAATGTGTAAAGCAGCACTTACATCCCGGCAGGCCTCTTTCCATCCTGTCAAAAAGGTTCCTTGTATATAATTTAATTCTTGTAGAGGTGCCTTTTATTACTGGGCTGTAGCGTCTTGTGCTCTAATTAAGTAGAGAATTGGCCCCAGTGATTAGTATTTTTCTGGTCCTCAACCTTAATAGTCCTAAAAGTTTTCCTGTCTTTCACTGAAAGTGCCATTTGATAGGAGGTGGGAAACATACAGTTATTTGCTGGTTTGTGACTTGTGGGTATGGCTGGAAAGTAGCAAAGTAAGAGGGAAAGCTCTGCTGAATGCTTGTCTCCTGATTTAAAAATACAGTTAGAATTCAGGAGCATGCAGACTAGCCTGTTAGAGGTGAGCAGACACATTTATGATAGTCTTTTTAGCTTTGCTGTGCCAAAATGAGTTTAAAAGGTGCTTGAGATGTCTGAACACATCCCTACAGCACTGGTGGCAAGGGATGCTCAGAGGCACTAAGAGGCAAACTGGAAACCACCAAATGGCTAAAGGGCAACCTTTCGTTTTACTCATTCCTCTGCCTGGCTTGAGAAATTTTGGGGTGAATGGAGAACTCCTGATGAACAGAGGGGCTTCCTGGAGACAACCCATCCTTCCCCTGTCTTATGTCACAATGTCCATGGGACTGTTTTCAGCACAGGTTGCTGCTTGTAAACACATACACAATGGACTCTGTGTATATATATGTATATATATGTATGTATATGCACACATCTGAGAACCATTCATTTTCTGGGCTGAGATTTTGCTTTCTAACATGAAAATCTGATTTTGAGTGATTTTTCTCCATTTTTTTTTTCTCCTTTTCCCCCTCGTACCCTGTTATGAAATTAAAGATCTACAGAAACGAAATTCTGACTAACATCTAACTTTAGGCAACAGATTAGTTTAAAATCATGAGGGTTTAAGAATTACCAGACTGAGAATTGTTTTCTGCCTGTGTTCAATTTAAGGGAATCTGATTAAAGACAGGATTAAAATGCTCCGTAGCCATCACTGCGCGCAGCAACTGCAAAAGCGGGGTAGGCTTCGTAGGCTGCATACGTTGCTAAATCTTGTCCCATAGTTACTGCTTGTTTGAGCTGAGTGGCTGTGACAGTCGCGGCTGCGTTAGCAATGGTATAGCCTGTAGAGGAAAGGAGGGGAAAAGATGTTCAAAATTCACCATTGCCTGACAGTTTTTGATGGGAAGATTTTGTTGTCAACGGGAGTGACCTAGGGAGCAATGAGTTTGTTAATGGGGATATTCTAACTAAATGAAATAGGTCATTTCTGGCATGTTTTTTCTCTACGTTAGCAGTAATAAAAATGATGGAAAGTTAATGCATTTTGTCACCTATTTTCTGCTAAACATGCTGCTTAAAAAATTCACCTCTCTGTTATTCTTTCCTTAGGCTCCAGTTATTTCTGAGCTAAGAAATACTCATCCTCCCATGCATGATGTGAGGAAGGCAAGAAAATGAAGTAATTCAGGGGACATCTGGCTAGTTTTCATAGTGAAAATTTGGCTGTGATACCATTCATAGTCAAAATGCATGCAATTTAGTACAGCCACATTAGAAAGGAGGGAAACTCCCTCTATGCAATACCAGGGAGAAAATATTTAGTAAACTGGACTTAAATTTTTTTTTTTTTCTAATGGAAAATGTGGTTTCAACACTTCAAACTTTTCCATGGGAAAATGTTAGCTTTGCTGATTTAAAATGAATCACTGGGAAAACAAACACTGTATGGGATTGGTATGTCTGAAAGCAGGGTAAAGCAGCTTGTCGACCAGACCACAATGTGATTTTTGTGAAAGTATCAAGAATTACGGTGAAGCCCAAATTTGGAAGAGGAGCTGGGGTACCCATTAGCTCTGCTGGACCACATTCTGCTGCCAAACTGCATCTCCCATGGACCAGCTGGGCAATGGGATCAACTCAAAGTCAGTTAAAGCTGAAGTTCTCTCAGTAGGGGGAATGGAGATATTGGGCAACACTGAGAACATGTTGCCTTTTTGAAGTGTTACTTTAGAGGACAACATGAGAAATTCACTATAATTTGAGCATTGTGGCCACTTGAAGTATCTTTTTTTTTTTTTCTTTTTTCATCAGAAAATCTCACCTTAACATTTTGACAGAGAAATGAGAAATCCGTCATTTCATAGAATCATAGAACAGTTTGGGTTGGAAGGGACCATAAAGATCATGTGTGGGCAGGGCCACCTTCCACTAGACTAGTTTTAAAGCATATCTGTCACTGTCATAAGAGAAATGATCTGCTACATGGCATGGCCTGAGCTGAGCAGGGCTTCAGTAAGCCCTTGTCAAGGACCAGTGTGTGTTGCAAGCAGAAACTCTAATGGATGTCAATTTGTTGGGTTTCCAAGACAAATAAATAAGAGTGGATGAAAGAAAGGAGAGATTATAATTAAGCAGTGAGTGGAGACTGTATTCAATGAAGAGCCCATTTGGTTTCCACGCTGTGGAAGCCTGAACAAACCCAGACAAATTGATTTTTCTGTGGCTTTTGCGGACTCCTGTGGCAGGAAGCAGGATAGTTGGGTTTTTTTATTGTTTTCTTTTTTTTAATCCATCCTTGAGACACTCCGAACAGCTCAGTAGTGCTGACTAACACGCTCCTCATGTGCAGTTTGGCATGAGTTGTTCTTTCTGCATCAGACAAACTGTTGTGCTGGAGTGTGTGCTGTAAATGTAACGACTGTGAGCTGTATTCCTGCTCCCAGCCTGTGTTTTCCATGATTTCCCAAGCTGTTTTTGGCAGCTGCAAGAGCTGTTGAATATGAATTCCCCAACTGGAAAAAAAGTCCTTCCAGTGGGGGTGTGAGAGCTAGGATCAGATCCTAACTTCCACAGTCGCATCATTCCTTTGGCTGATGGAATCAAAAGTGTTGGTTCAAAAGGAGTTATGAGTGCTGGGGAAGGATAGATCGACCCTGAATCAAAAACCCTGATCGACCCTCCTTTACAGGGAGGAAGATCTACTCCATCCTGGGGGGCATTGGCTGGACAGAAGCCAGCAGGTCCATGGGAGGGAGTCATCCCAGTTGTTGCACCAGTGACATCAGTTCTGGTTTCTGCATCCCGTCTAGGGCTTTCAGTTTAAGGGAGGCATCCAGAAACTGAAAGGTGTGAGGGGACCTGTGTACATGGGATGGGGCCCTGAGTGGTTGTTGATCCCTGTCCTTGGACACTATTCCAACAAAGCAACCTGCAGTATCTGGAGCATTGACCTGAAGGGTCACTGGTGGACCAGAGATGCCCACCCCAGTGCCTCCAGCCTGGGTTGCACTATGGTATGTACACTGCAGTTTAGGTAGTCCTGAGATAGAGATAAATTACTACACAGGCAATAAAGATGTCATATGAATAAGTAACAAACACGGGTTAAGGCAGGAGGCATGTGGGGGAACACAATAATGTCTGTCCTCAGTGACCCAAACCAGGTTCATTTTTGACATCCACAGGGAAGCAGCAGGAAAAATAATATTCCAGGAGACCTTTGCTTTACAGACCTTCCCATACCTGGAAAAGGTGGTGCTGCAGAAGGCACTTCTGCTCCCTCCATGGGAATCCCCAGTGTCTGAAGGGTGTATTCTGCTGCGTAGGTTTTGGCTTCATCGACATAGGCACTGAGCTTGGGTGGTGTGAAGGGATGTCTGTGAGAACAGCAAAATGTTAGCTTGTGTGTTTTTTTTTTCTCTAGGACTTTCCTGCAAGATGTTTTGATCCACTTATGGGATCCCACATATCAAATGGCAACACTATTTTACTGTGCTGATGTATTAACAAAAGTACTCTTTTTGTAGTAGTCCTGGTTTTTTTTCTGAGTTTACTGGCCCTGGGTCTCATTATGGATATGACATCCTGTCAGAGCATGTTGTGCATTTTCAGTCCAAAAGAAAACCTGTTGAGGTCTGGGCTTTTCTTTAAAATGCACAACAAACAATGTTACTGGTCGGAAATGTTTAGAATCACATTTGGAGCCAAATTATCAGCATGTTCCTTCAAGCTGGTTTTTTTGTTTTTTTTTCCGACAAGAGCTATCATATGCTTGGGTTTTGTACTAAAAAGCGCCCTTTTCTACTTATTATTATTTCTGGCTTTCTGTAACCTTTGCACCATCAGATAGAGAACACCAACCATGGCATACATCACTATGAGTCCATTTAGTTTCTGGATGTTTTTCTCCTTAATGCATATATAAAAGAAAGGAAACGGAGTCTTGTGCAATTGTATTTTGTGGAGAGATTATAGACAAAATGCCATTTATAAAAACATCCTAAACCCCAGGAAACCTCAGATAGTTACATACATGGTGGGGTTTTGGCTGGCGAGGGCAGGGATGGTGATTTTGTATAGGAAGAGCTGTCTTTGGTCTTGGCCAATTGCAGAGTGGAGCTGGTAAACAGGCTGTCCCCAGTTGTTTTTCTGGCAGATTTCTTCCAAGATCTAGAATGATAAAAGGGATTTTTTCTGAGGTTAATTCCTGTGCAGTAGCCTTCTCACCGAACTCCAGCCCCTACACTGGTCACCTTCCTTCCCTCCAAAGGGTTTTCAGGGATGTTGTAGTGACTTCTTCAATGGTTTAGGAAAAAAATACAAAATAAATGGCAGACGGGATATTTTTACATTCATCTTGCAGTATAAGATTCTTCTAAATGTTTTATACTTTATACATTTTTGTCCTTTCGCTGTTTAGGTGGTTTATTCTGTTACTGGTTTGGTTTTCTTTGAATTACCCCAGTAACTCTATCTGTGTACTTCTATTTAATAGTGTTGGAAAAACAAGGTTGCATTCATCTTCACTGCTCTGTTGCCCCCCTGGCTTAGTGGGTTACAGTGCATGAAAAGCCAAAATAGTTGGGGGCTTTCTGTGGTTCTTTTTTTGTAATGAAAAAAAAATCAACAAGAAAAAGAATAAAGGAAAAAGAAAAAAAGAAAAAGGGCTGTGTTTTCATCCAGTTAATTATACCGGCTTCAGTAAGTCATTTCTACTTTGAGTCTGAAAGAGAAATGCTGAACCATGTTGCCTTTAGCCTTTGCATGGCTTATTCTATGGTAATTGGGAATCACTGTCCGGAAACACTCTTGCTTTGGCTTTGTATTTCTTTTTTAACCCTCTGGGCACGTGCTGTCCCAAATGGGTTTGAGCACAGCATGGTATTCCTGTGTCTTCCTGTGAGTGATACTCAAACCAGTTATATTTTTCAAGCAGCTCCACCAGACCTGACACTTAGCTGAGAAGATGTTGGGTTTGGAGCTTTGTGACATTGGCCATGCTGCCAGCTGAGTTGGACCAGAGATCCTGGGTGCCTCCAGCCTGTGCCTTTCTGTGGTCTGCCCTATTTAAAATTTACACTTAATTTTGTTTAAAATAAAAACGTGAAATTTAAATGTCAGTGCTGTTTTTAATTTCATAATTGTAGCTCCAACTGAAGTTTAGTGCTTTGTAGTATAAGTAAACTAGCTCATTACGTTTCTTGGCTATGGCAATAACTGTTCCCTGCTGTCCCAACACCTTTATATGGATGTTGTATTTATACTGTAATGTCAGCATTTAAATCATCAGTAAGGCAGATCTACTTATTAACACCAAGCATCTCAAACAGGCAGCAGGAATAAAACCTATCATTCAAAGATGCTGTTGAAATGGTCTTAGTGCAGCAGATAAGAGAGGTTGACCAAGTTGACAGGTAATAATGAGGCTGTCCAAATAATGAGGCCGTTGTTAAGCCAGCTGTAGCTGTAAGACTTGCTGTTGTGAAATAGTAACAGTGTGGGGATTAGACAGCTCAGCAACTGGGAAAATGTGTTCCAAAAAACTAGTGTTGCAAGTGCCTGTTGCTGTTACTGCACTATTTTAAGTACACCCAGTGGGAGTTTTCATGTATAAGAAGAGATAAAAATGAATTTCACCTGCCCTTAGGCAGTGCAGCACTACTTAGGCTCTTTCAGCCCTCATGCTGACAGAGTAAGGGAACTGAAATTTTGCAGGGTGGAGAGAAACACTTCCCAGTTTTCTGGGAGAGAAAAGGATGTTTTCATAGACTTTGACAAGCCAAATGCTGTGGCAATTAAAGTGTTAATAGGCAAAGATATGCTTCAAAATTCAGGGTGAGGTTAGTTTCTCATTGCTTTGGATGATGTAAGGGGGATTTTGTTCTGGGTTTGTTTTCTTTAGCCCTCATCCATCATGCTGGCATGAATGCCAGCACTGCACGCACAACCACATCAAAAGTCTCCTTGAGCAAGCAGAGTTTTTGCCCTGGGCTGGGTGGTGCAGGCAGTCAACACCTCTTTGCCCATAAATGATCTTAGGACATACATTATTTTTCTATATATGCACGTTTGTTCTTTGGTGAAGCTCCAAGAAGTGCATCTTGTTTATCAAACCCATTTTGCGTGAGAATTTCTTTACCCTTGGTGCTTTTATGGAGCAACAGCCATAGTTGAATTTCATCTTACACCTGTGCGTATTAATGAACACTCTCCTCTGAGAGAGAGGGAACACTGTTCTCCAGTGAGGTAGATGGGTATTGCAAGACACATCTAGTGGTATTTTACTTTTCTAATGATGCAAGAATTGATTTAGTTATGGGTTTCCAGTGCAGATTCAAGCAGGGAGACATTTTCCCAAAAGCATTTTGGGCAAAGACAACCTTTGGCTGTCAATGTTTGACACCATTTTTTGTGCACGTACCTGAGGAGCGAGTTTGATCCCTTGTGGCTTTAGGGTGACATGGCTCATTGGTGTGAGCTCCATTCCTGGCAAGAGGTCGTAGAGTTTATCCTCTCCCCTCTTTTCTCCTTTGAGCTGGTATCCGCGCCCCAGGCCCATGTACGCCAGGTAGCCTCGACCTCCCAGTCCTCTAACTCCCGCAGCCCCTACAGGTACATTCATGTAAATTTCTAGGAATGTAAGAAGGCATTAAACTGAATCAAATTGCAGGAAAAATTGCCCTAATTCTTGCTGAAATGGAAAAGTTATCCCCACTTGCTAAGTTTGGGAAGTGATGGGCAGGAGACCCCCATAGCCTGCTGATGGAATAACCCAGGCATGACGTTTACACCCTTTCTTTTTGGGTTTGTCTGCTTGGGCAGGTGAGGCTTTTTTTGGAGCGAGGGCCCTGATTCTTTCTGACCCAGTTTCCATCTTCTCTGGCAAGTTTTGATTTTCTGACACCTTTCTATTCAGATTTGTAGCTGAAAGGCAGAGAGGGGACAGTTGTCATCACTTGCTACACTCGGTATAATTTCACTTTCTTGAAGAATTCAGAGTTTATACAATCCTAGCTTATATGAACCAAAATCCTTTTCCCCCTATCCCTTCATTACACTCCTGTTTTTTCCTAGGGGAGCTGCACTTGGTAGTGTGTGGAGGCTCTAAGAGAGAGCTGGTGGGTTATCACATCTGCACCTTTCCCAGTGCAACCTTCACAGAAGCTGGTTTCACCTGTGTGGGTAAAAACAACATAGGGGGCAGCGTGCTCCCCTGTCCCCTTCCTTTGTAAGCAGGAAAAACTGGTGGCACAGTCCTTGCCAACCCTACTGGAGTGCCATGCAGGGTTCCAGGCTGCCATGAGACCTGGCCGTTGGCCTGTGGACACAAGCTGACTGTCACAGGCATCATCTCTGAAAGGAAGATCAAATGGGCAGATTTATTTATTCTAGCCCCCAAGCTTACTTCTCCACTTACCAAATGACTCCTACAATTACATTTGATTTGGGGGTACCAAAGTGTGAGGATTTGATTTGGTCTCAGATGTTGTTTCTTGAGATCAAAGGCAGAGCCCCAGTAGCTTTCAGAAATACTCTGCTTTCACAGACTGCTTATTATTAGGTTAATGATCGCCCTAAAAAGAAGTCCATCTCCCAGAGCACATGATGAATGGCTTTCTTGATTTCAGTGCTGGTTCCCTACTCTGCATCACAGCAATGTGATCTCCTTGGAAGGGTTTTGGGTCAGAAAACACCAGGACTAATAAAACTTTCCCTGTGACCTTCGAAGCCAAGAGGAAGCAGCGGAGAGCTGTGCTGGTGGCAGGTTACAGACTCTGCTCTGAAGGGGAGAAAGAAAAATTATTTTGTTTGGTCTTCCCTGCTGGGGCAAAACCAGGAGGATTTGTAGTTCATTTTCACTGGATTGAGGGCAACCTGGAGGCTCTTTCAGGTTTGCCCAGGGAAATATTTATTTTCTTCAGTCCCTGCTTAGTCTACTGGAAGATCACCACACCTTTGGGAAGGACAGAGCCCAGAAACTGTGCTCTGAAAGGGGTCCAGCATCCAGGTCAAAGCCAACGCCCTCAACAGGAGTCTAAGGAGCAGCCACCCAAGTCCCAGAGGAGATATTTTGCTAGAGCTGAGTACACGGGAGTTACCTCGAATGGATGGGGGCCGGATGATGCTCCTGTTGCTGAGCCCCTTGGTGGTGGGGAAGTGAAGGTTGGGGATAGCTGCATAGGCTTGGGGTGCGTAGAAAACTGGGGCACCCAGGTAGGCTGTGGCGGGGTCGTACACGTGTCCGAAGGCATAGGTGTATTCTCCTTGTAGCATGGTGCCTCTGCCGCCTGTGCCCCGGGTGTATCTGACATAGCTGTCTTTGTCAACAGGTTTGGCTAACGTCACCTCAATTGGGGACCCATCCAGCACCTTCATGCCGGGAGAAGCACAAGTGTAAGTCTCCAAAGTGCACAGGGGTTATCCTGCCTAGGGAGGCAGTTTCCCTACATGGTTTGCTAATGGGACTGGAAGTTGGAGAAAACTACCCCAGAAAGCAAAAATCTCCCTCCCATGGTTGGAAGAAGGCTCTGTCTGGGTAAGCTTAATATGTTGAGAACACCCAGCCCTGACCCCAGCCAGGAAAGGCTCTTTAACTGAATTAGCACAGTTATGAAGCCTTTCAAAAGGCTTCATTTCTCTACAAAGTAGCATGTCAGTCACTGAGATTGCATGTGCTCCTACGAAGAATAGCAGCAGCAGTAAAAATAGGAGCAGGGTTAACACTTCTTTGGGAACAGCTTTTGCATTAAAGTGCCATGAATTAAACACAGTGCAAAAAGCACTAAATACAGCAATCCCATTGCAAATCCACATCTGAATTTGGAGCAGATGTTTTGGGTTGACCTTGTTTGTCCCACTTTGCCATTCACACGCTGTCCTGGGAGTGTTTTTGTTGGCAGCCATAAAACAAGGATGTGAATGTGTGCCAAAGGATGCCATAACCCCTCATTTGCTAGTCCTTGTTTCAGCTTTGCTCTGCTTTTTGTTTTTCTTTTTTTTTTTTTCTGAGCAGTGAACTGCAGTCTGAGCAGGGCAAACATTTAGCACAAATACAAGATGTAAGAAACTAAAACGAACAGTTTGTATACATCAGAGCTGCTGAAAAATGGATTCAAGTGTATAAAGGCAGCCTGCAAAGAGAAAATAGTGCTAACATCTTCAGGATGTAGCTAATAAACCAGTTAGGTTTGTTTCAACTGTGTATAATAAACTGCACATAAATCTCACAAATTAGCATTTGCAGTAGCTTTACCTTCCCATTCAAGGCTTTCATCGCTTCCACCGCATATTCTCTTTTGTTAAAGTGCACAAAGGCGTAGTCTCTAATTTTCTTTACTCTCTCTACTGCACCTGCAGAAAATGTCAGAATATTAGCTGGAAATGGGTATCAGGTGGAAAATACAGATCTGGAAGAGCAACTGTGGTGAGTTAGGAGTCCTTCAGCAAAGGCTGACCAAGGGTAAAAGAACAAGAGGACAGTGTCTTCTTACCTCTAAGGTTGTATATGCCATAGTAAAAGTAAACATATAATGGTTACAGTATTTCAAGGCAAAAATAGAAGTAGTTTGGGTCAGACACCAATAAGTTTCCAATTAAACTGGGGTGCTTTTTTCCAAAATGCTCTATTGGATGTTTATTTGGTCTTGTGTCCCCCTTCTGTGACAAACCAGATGGCTGAGCAGGACATGCGACAGCACAAGATTTGGTGAGGTAATGTCACCATGATATCACCAACTCCATAGTTTTGTTGGTGCATTGTACATAGTAGTCATAGGCAGCTTCAGGAAATCTGATGCTTCTGCCATAAACCAAGGAGGCTCTTAATCATCTACTCAGGATGTTCATCAAGAATGAGCACCCAGTCCTACCTGGGAAAGAGCAGCCCCAATCATGTGGATTGGCTGGGATCGATGGAGCCCCACGTGTGGCCCTAAAAAACAGCCTTTCCCATGTGAATGGGGCATC
>JAVHNF010040719.1:19649-37439 GCA_034783455.1 Micropsitta finschii
ACCAAAGCTGGACTTTCCAGGGAGCAGCCAAAGCAGGACTCTCTGGGGAGGAGCCAAAGCAGACAAACAGTACTTTTCTATCTTTGTGTGTTTCATCATGGACCATTATCTGTTTTCTCTGACACAGTTGTTATTCTAAAATGCCTGAAACTTTTATGTAGATGAGGTAATTATATATTAAAAAAAAAAAAAAATAAAATCTCAAGACTAGGACAGTGTGCAGTTTTCCTTATCACCTACACTATCATGGGCTTCTTCATTTTTTACCTCATGATGGGATCTTAAGGCTGGTTTTTGTCTCAATATCCATGCTGTCATTTTTTCCTGGAGCTGAATTAATCTGTTACTAGAGTAAAAGATCTTGGCTGCATGTCAGCTGATGGGATTGAGCTGCCTGTTCAGATGCATTTCCTCTAGCCCTGATGCCACTTTCATGTTATACACCTAATGGAAGAGCAATCTAACAGGAGATTTGAAGAAAATAAATAGTATAAAAATGTCCTTCTGAAGTTATGCTTTCTTACACAAAAGACTGGCTGTACCAAGCTAGACTAAAGGTTCTTCTAGCTTTGAAACCTGCCTCCAAAGGCATTAAATGTGGGTGTCCTGGGAAAGAGTGTACAGATAGGGCAAGGGGAAGTAGTCATGCTCTCTCAGCCTCCTGTGTTTTGTGGTTGTGAGACTTCCTGAACCAGAGATGAAGTCTTTGTATAATTATACAATGCTATGAAAAATCCCAGCTGTAAAGCAATATCTGCTATTTGCATATTATAACATTTATTAATTATCCCTGCAATTCTGCTGTACGTGCCAGGAAAGAGCTGTCTGAGCTGTTCTATCTCCTGGTGGTTGTAATTGATTACCACATAATAGGCTAAGAAATACCAGAACAAGAAGAAAATATGCAGGAAATGTGCAGGTGGGAAATTTTTACCATCATCTGTAGCTGGGCAGATAATGGTTTATTTCTATGCAGACTAAAAGCTGTGAGCAGTCTTAACTTGTCTGAAATATTCATGCATCTTTTGCATAAACTTAGGCTAGTTTTGCAGCCAACCTGACTTGTGGGTACTCAGAGAATGTAAAATTGTGGTATTATGTGGTCTTTGTGTGAAGCTGGAGGAACTGCACAGCTTCACTTAGTGGCTCAAGCTCATGAGAACCTCATACCTAGGCTGGAAGGCTCGATAGAGGTGCTCATTCCCATACAGCATACAACCAAGAGAGAGTTTCACACTAACCTTATCTGCCAGTCAGCTGTAACAGGCAGCTCGAGGGGCTGCAGAAATAGTTTCTCAATAGCTTGCAGGTTATTTTGGAAACTTAATCCTTGTAATTTCTTTAATGGCATAGACAGCAATTGACATAGTAGAATTTTGTGGACTTGCAATACAGAACACACTAGCTTTTAGTATATTAAATAGCTCATTTTAACTGTCTTAAAATGGAATCCTTTTATATCTTTCTTTTGATGTTCATTACATAAGAAACAACCATAAGCCACGACCTTAGTCCTTGACCTTGGTGGAAAGCATATTGAACAAATATCTCTCTTCATTGTGGTCCTTGGCACTAACAGGTTTAATTTAGTGAATTTAGAGTTGAAGATTATTCCTGTTTGAGTCATAAAAAGGCTTGTATGTTCCTCAAAGCCTTAAAACTTCACCAGAGAGAAAAAAAGTCCTAGAATTAAAATACCTGATCCAAAGCATAGAAACCTCTCTGTCTGCTATATAGATTTTACAGTAGATCCAGTTAAAGCTACAGGGAGAAATAACATGGTCAGATGAAAAGGGGTAAAGTACCACCTCAGTAGAGACTGCAACTAAGAAACTCCAGGTTTCTATCTCTTCAGTGCTTTGTTAAAGTTTCAGTTGAAATGTCAGTTGGTTTTCCAACAATTTTAAAGATTTCAGTAATTAGTTCCTCCAGATCAAATCTGTGGACAAACATCTACCCCAACTTTAATGGAAATGGCTTAAGCACTCAGCATGATGGTTTAGAACTAATTTGCTATTCAGAGTTTAAGTTAAAAAAGCCCAGCCCAACTCAGCAACTGGTTTGAAGGAATATTGCATCCATGTCAAGTAAAACTCTTACAGCATAGGATTTTGTTGTTGGCAAAAATTACAGTAACACCTGCATGACAGTGCTTTAGCAGATTTTGTCCAATAACTTTGCAGTCTTCTCATTTCCTAGAAATGGAAGGCCACTGGTAGCTGATAGTGATGAATTTAGCCAGGTTGCATTGTCAGCCTCCCTGTTATTCAGTCCTTGACTTGTAGTTTCCTTCAGACACCTTTGGGCAGTTTTCTCCCCTTGCTCTTCACTTACATGTATTTTTTTGGGTTATTTGCTAAGTAAAGATTTTAGGATCTCCTGTCAGCAACACATCATGTCGGGCTACCATAGTGCTGAACTAGATGAAGTTGCTTCATCTAAAAGGTTGATTCACTTTAGTGATTGACAGGAAGGTGAAGAGGAGACTTGATTCAGAACAGAAATCTCTTTACTAAATGAGGCATGTTCTGCTTTTTACAAAATTAGCATGTCAAGCTCTAGCAGGGATTAACATTTTTTGCAACTTGGAAGATGTTGTATGAGAAAAGAAATTCTTTGTGGTGTTATTAACTGCTATCAATGCAAAAGAAGATTGTGCTATTACTCATTTAAAAGAAAAACAATACGTTTGCAATCTGACTTCAGTAAAGTAATTTTACTATGCTGAACTATTAGAATATGAGGTTGGAACCTAACAACTACATAAATGTTAAAATGGCTAGCATTTGCTTTACATATCAGTGAAGTACTGCCCATGAATTCTTCAACAATCTGTTAATAGGTAAGGCAGAAAGGTAACGTTTACTGTAACTTTAGCAGAAATCACGTTAAAATGACAAAACTCCACCAACCACGCAGCTCAAGAGTAAGCATGTTTTTGGGGTCTTTTACAGACTCATGGAGAATCCTGAAGTCTATGCAGAGACCAAAGGGATCATCCCTCTGCTGAGTAAAGAGTTAAAATGTTCAAAGACAAAGGGCTTCAAGATGATGTTGATTCTGTATGAAGGTAAAAGTAAGCATCATCTTGGTGTTACCGCTGAGTTTTTGTGTTCCCCTTTTGATTCTTATGTTTTCTAGAAGAGAGGAGGACGAATATGTCCTCAAGTAGTGGCACTCCTAGTAATGCAAATCTTGTACTCCTTATCCTGTCCACCATTTACTTATTTTCTGCTTAAAATGCTCACATCCCTCTCTCCGGTGCATATTTATGTTTAGAGGGTGACATTTCATTGTGCCTTATATGTAGCCATTTTGTGTCTGAATGAATGTAAGATGCCTGGTTTTGTTATTTTGCTCATTTTTATTTCATGAACACAGCTGAGCATAGTTTTCTTGAAAGGGTTGTTCAAGGTGTCCTTCTCAAGATATTTC
The DNA here is from genome assembly GCA_034783455.1 of Micropsitta finschii. Lineage (NCBI taxonomy): Eukaryota > Metazoa > Chordata > Aves > Psittaciformes > Psittacidae > Micropsitta > Micropsitta finschii. The sequence continues at coordinate 23,085 of JAVHNF010040719.1, forward strand.
AGGCCTTAATTTTAAAAATACTCCAGTGGACTTGCCTTCAGACTGTTTTATTGCTCTCTTTACCATATGACAGTTGCTTATGTGGACAAGGTGTCTCTGTTTTTCTAAGTTCCATTAGTCTTCAAGAAAGATGGAAGAAGTAGTGGTAGGAGTTAGAGTTTGTAGTGTTTGGAGATGAGGAGTAACCAAGAAATTTCTGGCGCCTGATGTTTGAGGAGCAGTTGTGAGGATTAATCAAACAACAAATTCTCTGGTAGAGAGGGGCTCTGGTTAAATTTTGCTATGGGCACAACTTTGAGCCTCAGTTAAATTTTATTATCTGAAACTGTTTCAATGTAATTGCTGAGAAAATCTGAGGAAGACTCCTAATGACACAAACCGAAGGAAATATATCACTGAAATGAGAACATCAAGATTTCCGTTTAGTCTGAAATGCCACCCAAAGATGCTTTTCCAAAGATTTTTTGGTTCTCTCTTGGAAGCTGTACAAGCATTTGTTTCCTCTTGGGACTTCTAGAATTTCCCTGTTTAGACTGGAGACTCTCTGAAGCGGAGGCTGTTTTGATAAACTGTGTGTACAGCACCTTACACAATGGACCTCAGATCACAGCCTGCATCTCCACGTTATGGCAATGCAAATAAATATATGAACACTGTCCTTGAACAGGAAGGAAAATAAAAATTGGATTCCCCAGAGAGTTGATGCATATATGGTAATCAGTCTCCTACCATAATAATGTTGTATTCATTGAAATCTAAGATTTAGTAGAGGGTCAGCTTTCTTGGGATAGCAGAAGTACTCTTCCATTTTGTCCTATATTCTTGTGCTGAATTTCTTGCTTGTTTACTTTTTATCCTGTTTTGCCTAACACTAGGGGAGACTTTGTTTTACTAACATTTGTAGCTGTCACTTTGATCTGCAACAGGAAAGCTCAAGATCTGCTTCTCTGCCCATAGGGAAACAGATGAGATCAGAATATGCCAGTTTAAAAAACCTCATTAGGTTAGCTGTAGAAGAAACAGCTCTTGTTTCTTGGTTGACTGCACATTACAACTTTATTTTTAACAAAACCACTGTTTTCTACACATGATTTTGAATTTGTGAAGGCTGGAGTCTGATTTCCATTTATTCCTGACACACATGAGGTTTCTGTTCCTTGGAAATAAAAGAAGGATGATAATTGACAAAGTCTTTCATTTAGTACAGTTTTTTGCGCTTGCTTGTTTCCTGATGTTGTGTCCTAGAGTTTGTTAGCAAAATTCTCACTCTTGATAAGTGCTTCCAAAAATGCATGTAGTTATAGAGCAGTGTAGTGTAGTATCAGATTGGGTGTGGGTAACAAAGGATTCCCTTTAGTTCAACAAGCACTGTGTAATTGCACTGGTGATCATGACTAAGCTAATTTCAGACCAGCTTCTCTCTTTGCTAACAAGGGAGGAAGGGGGTTTTATTCAAGGGCATTCCAGAGAATCAGAGAGGAGCACCAGAGGAGCAGATGAAGGTCATGCCACTTCCATCAGTGTCTCCTGCCACAGGACTTGCTTTGGTGGCACTGGCAGCTGTTTTGCCCTCAGTCTTAAGCCTTTGGCGCAAGGTGTGCTCCGTCGCCTGCTCCAGGGTTTTGTAATCACTGAGAAAGGACTCAAGTGGGAGTGTCTTTGTTAATTACTGAGTCTTCTGGTGGGTAAGAGAAGTCTGGATAAAAGTCTGAATGTGCCAAAACACCAGCATCTTTGGTGATAGCTACAAGTGACTCTGGATGTGGCAGCACATCTTAGGAAAAAGGCAACTGTGCAGCCTGCTATAAAGGACTAACTTGTGCAAAACGATGTGTGGTGTCTCAGCTGTATCCCCTACCCACCCATCAGTGCTCTGTGAGACCTGTGAGCGGTTTCCCTGCTTCAGCTTGTTTGCACTAGAAATGGAGGGAAAAGTCTGCACACATTTTTCAACCATTACACTGTGACTATTCAAGGGAGCCTAGAATTTCTCATGGTAGGTGCAAATGGATAGGAAAGGATCTTCCTCGTTGCCAGCTTTCCTCTTCCATATATTTCTTTCTTGTCTCTCCTTGTGGAATGAGCAGTTTGCAGGAGTACAGAAAACTCTAGGGGCTATAAGGACTCAGCAGGTGCTGGAAAGAGTTTTACAGGGATACTCATATAAAGTTGAAAACAAATTTTCTTTGACCTTTTCAATGCCCTGTTTGTGCTTGTTTACCACCAGTGTTCATGTTGGTGTAATTTGGGGCTGGGGGGTATAGGAGTGGTCATAGAATAATAATTAAGTTGGAGTATTTGCAGCAAGACTTTTCATTAGCACCAGAGAAGTGACTGATCATAAGAGAGAACCTTAAGGCATTATGAAAGCAAAACAAAACAGTTAAGTTGTGTCCAGTCAGAACAACTCCAGTTGTGAATTTAGAGCTTAACAATCCTTACAAAGCATTCAGTCATTATTAACAAAGTGATGTAATAGATAATTTTACATGAATAAATATGAGAACTCCAGAGTAGGTGGTTGCCAACAATAATAACTTTTCTTTCCTATTCTGTTTGTATCAAATGTTATCGCATTGTGTGTTAGCTAACTACCAAGACAGTCTATGATTGTAAACAGAAGAGCTTCTTTATCCTATTGTAGGAAAAAAGGAAGTAATCCATAATTCTCTTTGTAGTCAGTCGACTATATAATGGAAAATGGTGAAGCCTTCTAAGGTGGTGCCTTTCAGTCTTCTTTCTCCCAGACCATGTGCCAGGCATTTATGTTTTTCTGTGTTGGCAAACTACAGAGCATACCCACTTACCTTATTTGGAATAAAAAATGTGTCATTTTTCTTTGGAAGAAAGCTCTACTTGTTGGCAAACCTTGTCTTGAACAAACATTGTGAAATTTTGGTTTGGGCAACAATTCAAGAATACCCCAAAACTCTGTTCGCAAGGGAGATATTCCTATATTTGTGCAGTAGTTTCTGGGTTCCTACAGTTTCTCTCAAGAATGAAGGTATTTTTGAAGGTAGCTTTACGAAATCTGTCTCAACTCTAAATGTTTTACTTCTGAAATATAGAAAACAAATAAACCAGCTGTTAAGGAGTGTGCCTGGCAGGTACCAGCGAGTTAGATGGTAACGTGACATTCATATGAACTTCCTGTAGATAATTCAGCCTTACAGCAAATCCTATAATTCTCTCCTCTTATCCATCTCAAATATTGCAATTATTGCAAATACAACCTGGGTATTTCATGAGGCATTAATCATCTTTATCAGATATTTGGCTTCAGAAATTATTTTGTAATGTTGTTTACTTTGTTACTCAGAGATGAGTTATTACACAACAGTAATGTTGGCCATGGGAAAAGGCTAAAAGGAGGTAAAAGGCTTTATCCTTTGCATTAAGAAGCAATTCTAGAATGCTAATGTGGCTAGGTGAGCACATTTAAAGGCAGCTATGCCTATTCATTGCCATTGGATGTTGAGTAACGGTTCCTCTCTGCTGCTGGCTTTGGGTTTCCACCCAACTCTGCTTTTCTAGGCCTACAAAAGTCAGCACACCTTCAAGGTGTGACTTTATTGGGAAGAGCAGTGCCCATCAGGTGAACTTTCTTAAGAAAAAAGAAAAGTGATAGAAGTCATGACATGGTCTGTTGCATCTTGTGTGTGCGTAAGCAGCTTATGAAAGTGTTGAATCCAAATCCTGGGCTTAACTGGTGGCAGACGCAGTACAAATCCCCGTAGAAGAGGTCTCTGCCCTGGTTGCATCTACAAGGCTGCTTGTAGATGCAACCTCATTTAATGAGGTTTTCCATGTGCAACATAATTGGCAAGTAGTTGCCAGGAGCATTTGATGAGCTCTTCTGAAATTCTGCTCCATAGGGCTGGCTTTCTGTAACCAGCATCAAGTTAGGCTACTATGTAGGAGGGTATCACAAAGCATAATTTCCCAGAGGAAATGTAGCCTAACTCTCCATTCTTGAACTATTTAGCCAACGTGGAAGAGCCATACGGACTTCTGTCCAGATATCAAGAAACAAGTTCAGCATGTTGCATCTGGTTAACATCTCTGGCAGCATGCGGGTGGAGCATCCTCTGATTTTTGCTGCAATTAAGAGGGTGAGCATATTGCACCCTGATTGCATTTAACATTGCTTGTTATGTAGTGTTCATGGCTGAGATCTGCAGCAGTGAACTGAACTCTAGAAGAGCGGGTTTTATCCTCTAGCTGCATAGTTTTCCAGCAGTGTATGGAAGCCATAATCTGGACAGTGAAGTAGAATCAGACTCTTCAGATTGCACTTCCTGTCCCCCCTTCCTGAGCCAACCCCCAACCCTGCTATGGGTCAATAGCTGAAAAATTAATTCTCCAGCAGCTCCCCCTTAGATGAAAGTAGTATCAAAACATGCTGAAAATTAAAGGAGCTATTTTTCCAACCCTCTGGAGATTAGTTATTCTCCTATGTGATTGGTACAGGCTAGAAAACAAAAGTGGTTTAAGGTGGACTTTGGTTGAACTGTGAATACAAAGTGGTGTTTGGTTATTTTTGTTTGGTTTTTAATCAGTTTTATCTAATCTTATTGATATTTCAGAGTTCAAGAGCAGGCAAAGAGGAGTGAGAAACATGTGATGTACAATCCTGAGTATTTTTTCACCTTACCATAGAGGTAGCTGGTTTCTATAGTTTTGTTTGTTTGCTTGCTTGTTTCAGATTTAGATTCTCAGTTCCCTTCCTTTCTTGGCTTGTCATTAAAATACAGTAAAAGACAAATAAGTACCTCAATGTGGGAAGAGCTGTAACAGCTCCATATTGTTAAGAAAATAAGACCAGACTTGATGACTGGGCTTGGGAAATTTACAGACAGCAGAGACTGAAAGTCAAAGGCTGATCCCTGCTGGACTTGCTTGAGTGACATGAGCTGGTCTTGCAAATCTAAGTCCATCTTCCCACGATGTTGCATTACTCTCCTGACAGTGGGGCTTGTAAAGTTTGGCTGATTCTTATAGAAGGCATCTTATTCAAGGTTCATAGATGTGAAAGTATGAGGAGAAGGTTCTCTATTTTAAGAAGTGTTATTTTATATTAAAACATGAAACATCTGCAGTACCAGGAATGCTTCTTCTGAATGGTGGGATGGAATCTGGAGTTGAGGAAAATTCTGTCCTTCATCTTTGGGACTGTTTTGTTACTTTAGATTATGAATATATCTTTCAGAAGAATTCAAATGAAATGAGAACTGTTGAAAAATCACTGTGATTTTAGCTTACTGGCTGCATGAACCTCTATTAGAGAGGACCATGAGACAAAGTCAGCAAGCTGGAAATACTTTCTCATAAGAAACAGCATAGCTCTCATGTCTACATGTGCCTTGTGTCTTGCATTCAGGAATGATGAAGTAATTGCTACCTCTGAGAAGGGATAAATAAATACAAAGCCCAAAGGGAAGAAATGTCTTGCACAACTTGACTATGAGAGAGGTAATTTCAGAAAAAGGATGACAAAGAATGCCTACAAATAGGCTTATATCTCTAAAGGAAGACATTGGTGTGCAAGAAACCTTCATATTAGAAGGAAGCAGATCATGCAGAAAAAAGTTCATGCAGAAGCAGGTGTGGAAAAATCACATGGATTCTGCCTACAAAATGAGAATGACGATTCCGTCCCCATTTATGTGTCTATTAAAATATATTGGACTATGATGAAGCGTTTTAGAGAAGATGATAGTGGTACTGTTTTCTTGTTTATACGAGGAGAGTGAAAGGTTGGATGAAAGCAGAGAGAAAACAAGTGGGTGTGTTGGTGCATACCATGATTAGATAAATGGACTTTTTCATTCTTTTTCTTCCTGCTCCTCCATTTCCGAATCATGTTGTATTTCCGGATTGTTTTGCATCCTTTGTCTTCTTCTTACCACATGCCTCTCTAGCTTATCAAGTGTTTGTATGAGTTTTCCATGCAGCATTGCTGAAATGTCAATCCCCTGAGAAACTTGTGCCAGTGATGATCACAAGCCACTTATCAAAACTAGAACCTTGCAAGGCAGGTAATCATGCCAAGGACAGCCTTTAGAAAAAGTAATCTCAGTTTAAATTGGTAATCCCTGCCCCAACAATATACAGCCTTGTGACACACTGTTATGATAAACTAGAACAGCAACTGCCTTTTTCACAGTCAGCTCTTGTAAATTAATCCTCCTTGAAAGAAATCGAAGTGAAAACATTCATTTCTATATCTGGGCTGTCTGCTGCAGGTGTAAGGAGAAGATCTAGCAGGAGTGGTTTGCAAGTCACTTTTGGAAGCCTGATTCAACAGGAAATAATAAGCAAACCTTAGTGAATAGGGCCAGCCCTGGATTCAGAGATTACTGTATATAGGGAGGCCGGAAGGGAACTTTTGTGACTTTCTAGTCTGAACTCCAGCATAATATAAAATGTCACCTGAGGATTTCCTGCAGGTGGTTCAATAATTTACAGTCCCATAAGAGCCTTTTATTCTGAACTACCGTTTAGCTAAACTTTTAGGTGTAAAATTTGAGTTTGATCTTCCATTCTAGTCTCTGACTCACCAAGCTGCAGGAATCACAAGTCCCTGTTCTCTGAAAAGGTAAAAAAACTCTCTTGGCATTTGTGTACTGGCAGGGTTGTATTGCAGCCAAGGGAGCATCACGGAATCTAACCTGTACTATTCAGCTCTTCTGAAGGGCATGAGTAACAGGGCTTCATACCTGCAGATTTCATTGATCATGAGGTGTCTAAATGGAATTTAGGATCCTATATAGCTTTATCACAGGGTTTGGCACTTTGCAACAATTAATGTAGTCACTTGCTAATTTTTTGTCCCTTTTTTAAATTGGTGAAATTGGGCATTACTTAGAAATAAAAACTTGCACAAAAATATTATCTCTTTTCAAGTTTTCCAGTTGAAGCTGAAATTCAATACATGAAATGGAATAAATATACGTCATTGTAATAAAAATGGACACCAATCTAAGCTGGTTTTGGTGGAGGTTTTTTGTTCTGTATTTTAGCTGAAAACTTCTAAGCTTTCCAGCTGGCTCCCTTCAACAGATACATGTTGTACTAATCAAGTATTGTGATGGCTGAAATTCCATAAAAATTCTACCCATTCACAACTGGAAGAACTATCAAGTATTTCATAGATCTTGAAAGTGTGACATTTCATTACAGCAGCAGGATATAAGGGAGAGAACTCAAAGAGACAAAATACCCCTCTTTTGATGGAAAAATGCCACATGTTAATCTCTGGAGGGAGTTGAGCACAGGTAGACTTGCCAGATTCCTATGTCATCTTTGAAAATTTCTTGTTCCCATTCTCTGCTTTCTGAATTTGAAATTGTTCAGATACGCTGTTTCCAAGCACACAGAAGTGTGTGTTTATTATAAACTGCAATTCTTTTTGTTTTCCTCCCTCTCCTCCCCCTGCTTCTTTCCTGTTTGGATTAATTGGTCTTTAGTGAACCCGGAAAATTGATGCTTCTCTTTTCCCTCCCTCCAGCCTCCTCCTAAATTGCAAATAGCAATAGAGCATTGTGGCTGGTTTGCTGGTTGTGTTTTTATTTTGCCCCTTCCTCCTCCCCCCCCCTTTATTTTTTCCTTTCTCTTGGCTTAAAAACATAAACAACAAAGGAACATTTTTGTCCATTGAGGGCAACAGAATTGAAATTCTTGGTTTCTGCCTGTTGCTGGTTTTGGTTTCCAAATCCTGCTAGCAAAATTCTGAGGTCTGGCTCCTGCTTCTAAGCTTATGGTGAGCCCAAGTGTCCCTTCCATCGTATTCTGCTTTGTGAAAACCAGACATCAGTGAGCAAAGTTGTAGTGGAACTGGTCGGTTTCTATTCATTTTGCAGGTTTTTTAGTGTTGAGGTCTTGAGTGGCCATTGCTAGCTACCATTAGTTTTTTGCATTACATTTCTAATCATATATTGTAACCTACCTTGGTAGATTTCTTGACTTGTTTTACTGTGACTGCAGGTTAATTATTGCTGGTGGTTATAGAATCAGTTGCCTCACAGAACTTCAAATGTGTGATTACTGCTGACAGTTAAAAGCAGATTGAATTAGTTAAAATACCTGCTACAGCTATTAGAGTTAAATAATAAACTATTAACATTAGTGAAATATTACTATAAAATTATTTGCCAAAAGTAAAGAAAGTTCCTGTTCCCCAGAGTACTTTTACTAAAAAGGTAGCCAGCCACACAAGGAAGGAGATACAGAGGGAAGTCTGGTGGATTGGACTGGAGTAAGGATATTTTGTCAGTACTTGTTCCGACCACCGTGCATGCTTGCTTATTGCATGTACACATCTAAATATAATTATATATTAACCAGCAGTTAGCAGAATCAGTATGAATGTGGCCAGGATATTCAGCACATTCATCCTGTGCCTTATACATTATGGAGCTGTGAATGACAAAATCAGATGAGTTTCCACTGAAACCCACAATAAAAGCTGAAGAAATGCTTCCCTCTGCAGAGTGGTCCTGGGTACTTGGAAGTGGCCAGCAATTATTTCACTTCTTTGGACTGCTTGGTCATTCTTCCAAACCAGGATGCAAAAGCACCCCTTCACTCTTTCCTTGAGATGTTGGCATTTGTTGGCTTTCTGCAATTGGATGCGTGAACTGGGCGTGAAATGGGCACTCTCATAGGCAAAACCTGGTTAAGTTGTACAGTGTTTCCCCTTGCCTGCAAACTCCTCCTTTCCTGTAGGATGTGTATAAGCAGGTTATGTCTTACTGGCAAAATGCAATTGCTTCCCTGGGTACGGAGGCTTACTTTCTTGTCTACACCACCAAGCATCTATGCTGTAGAGGGAAGGGATGCACAGCTGCTACTGTGTCATATCATTGAGAACATTTGCATTGTACCAGGCTGCTAGTGACAGACATAGCTGGTTTTGCTTTTTAACAAATCTGTCTGACTTGTACATTTATTTTGTCATTTTAGCATAAAGTATGTTTTCAAATCTTTAGGACTTCCAGCACGATCTCAAAGATATTGTTTCTTAACTCTTGGCCTTTGCAAGACACAATGGAGTCAAACAACTACATATTACATCTCTGGTGGAAAAGGCATGCAAAAAGTGAATACAAAACCAACATTGACCTGGACTATATATAATTTCCTCTATTATGAGATCTTTGCAATAGTTCCTATTGAATGCATATAGAGAATGGTCTCTTACTCCTGCTATTAAAGGGGTAAGAATTCATGGCTATCAGCATATTTGGAAGAGTCAGCATGAAGCACACTGAAAAAGGGAGGGTCTGTGTTTGATTTCCATTTCCATGGGAGTCTCCATTCTGTGCTAATCAATGGCAACATAAACACAGAGGTGCACAAAACTCCTAAACTTTGGGTTTAGTAAAGCTACACAAGAAGCAGTACCCAGCATCGGTTTTCTAAAAATCATGAGAGATGTGAACAGTGGCAGAAACTTACTGTAACTGTGCTAAGGGAGCTTTTTTAAATGCAGAAAGAATACACAACACAGTGCTGAGAACACTGTGATTAGTTAGCGGAAAGAAAAACCCCAAGAACTACAGTTTAAAATCCACTGCTCCTGATGCAATCAATTACATTAGTCTTGCTCTGCATCTTTAAGGGGTCACTATTTATTTAAGGACTTTTAAGTACCCATAATATTCGAGTTTTTCTATCTGTATTGATTGGAATGCATGTTAGATGCTGCTCTCCAGAAGCTGATTTAAGTAGATGTAAAAGACAGATTAAAGTTGCCAACTAAGAGAGGCAGAAGTGGCTCAGAGCTGTGCTTTTGGTTGTCACTGAACAGGATTATAATTCCATCACCTGATTCTGATAAAGATAAAATATCCCAAATCCAGGCTAGCCTTGGGCTTCTTTTCCTTTATGTTCATTAACCCAGCCACTTAGAACCCATGAAAAACCACACTTTTGAAAACTGCTGCTTCATTGCATTTGATGTTGAAGACTGACTTGGTTTCTTCCCAGGAAAACTTTCGCATAGCCCATCTTCTTCAGCCCATCAGGCCACTGAATGTATTAAGAGAGGTGGTTCAAAACTATCACAGATAATTGGAAAACATTCAAAAGCTACTGTCAGTAGCTAACTTTAGTGAATTCCTGGCCTGGCATTTTTACCAAGGGCACCACTTTATAGCTAGCTAGGATGAGGTGAGGCATCCACTTTATGTAACTTAACAGTTTTGACCATGCAACATAATCCTTTCTGCCTTTTCTCAGAAATGACTCTGAAAAGCCACCCCAGAAAACCAAACTAAAAAAAAAAAAAACCTAGCAAAACACCCCAAAACCCAACCAAACAAAAAAACCACCAACCCCAAACATAAAAACACCCAAAAACCACAACCCCCCAAAATACTAGAATGATGTCTAGTTCTCAGTCTTCAGAATAATATCCTGCTAATGAATATTGCTTCAGATATTGCCCAGCCACCATTTCAAGAAATTTTGAAGCTCCAGGATTCATAAATAACCAAATTGTTAAATTTTGAAAGAAATAAAATTTTCACTGTAGAGGACATGGAAAAGAAAGAACCATATTAGACAGAAAACTAGGAAGGAGCTGAAGAGGAATTAAAGGACTGGAGGAAAAAGAAAAAGAGGAAATGGAAAAATAATGTAAAGGTCAAAGATACTCAAAAGTTCTTCTATAGTTTTGATTTTTGAAAAAGCTTTTCTGGTGCTGACCATCAGCTAGACTATTATTATTTTTATACTTTTTTTACATCTTAATTTTCTGAGAAATGTGTTTTATTGTATGTACAGTCTTAGTAGCAATTGGCTCTGGCATGTTTAACTCGCCTTTCTTTTTTTACTTTAGTTGGAACCATTAGTTATCATTACACACTCAGGGTACGTCCAGCACTGTACCTCAGTGATAAAGTCTAACTGTCATACAGAGGGAGGATTAGCTAGGCTCATCCACAGCTTCTACCCTCTATTACTCTGAATAGTTTTACCCTAACAAACTACATCTTTTTTCTTTCATATCAATGGTAGCCAACAAACTGTAACCCTAGTAACTTCATCTACCTCAATATTTTTTTTCACCAGTTTTAAAAAAACATTTAACATGTTGAAACAAAGAAGAAGTGACTGTACAACAGAGCCCAAGGCTAACCTTTGTAGGCAAGTGTTAGCTTAATCATGGAGAGACAGATTAGGAGAGGAAAAAAAGGTAATTGGATATGTTTTATTCAGTAATTTCATTTTGGTTTTAGAAGAAGGTTTCAGGCAAAAAGATAATGACTGCAATTTATTTAATTTATCCAATGAAATGTTTTAGATTGTATTAATAGACTAAAGTGATGTTTACACGTGTAGTTGGATGTAAAGTTTCCTATGGAGACAAGATCATTAGGTCAAGATTGCATGTCACTAGTCATTCTCTACCTAGATGCAGGCTACAGAGATGAGTATTGCAAAAGCACATAGTTGATAATGTGGGCTGGAATTCCTTCAACAAACTGCCTCTTCTCTGAGGTAAGAGGGAACAGGCAAGCTCTGGTTTGTCAAAAACAGAGCAACCTTTGTGAAATCTTCTGGTTTGATTTATTTCTTATTCAAAGAATGTTTCTGAAAAGTTCTGAGGTTGTAAAAATGACCCAGCAGAATACATCCAGGAAATAATTTAATCGTGAATTTAAGTTGACCTCCCTCCTACCTAAACCAACAACAAACAAAAAAATTCAAAACTGAACTGAGGAATTACAAATATATTGATTGACTTGAATTGGGGATGTTAGTGTTCAATTTTTCTCTTTTTTTTTTTTTTGGTGTGTGTGTTTTCTTCTTCATCCTTATTTTTTCCCTTTGGCTTACCAATTCAGAAAATAGTTGAGTTTTTTTTTCTCAGACTATGAAACAGGATAACTTTTCTTAACTTTGATGAATTTTTAAGAAAAACAAAATGGTTTTCCTGGACTCCAGCAGTCAGGGCCAGGAAACTTGTTTTCCGTATGCAGCAATGCAATGTAAAGTATGCATGTCTTTCACAATGCAGCCCATTCTGGCATGTGGCCAGTGTGTAGATACCTATCAGAGATGAGCTTGGGAAGAAATAGATTAAGACATTTTATGCAGTCTCACATTTTCTCTTAGTTTATGTAATTTTTCTTTTCTCGCTGTATTTAGTTATTCCTATATTACATGAAGATGTAGTTGTTCAGTCAGTGGGTGGAAACAAATAGTCCTGTGCCCAGCAAGGGTTGCACTGTACTAACCTGTACAGCTTTTCTAAGACTTGGCAAACAGTTAGAGATGCCTATGTTTAGATGAAACCCATAAAATTTCTACATTTACATAGCCAAATACACATGCCAGTAATACTGGCACAGCACCTCACAGCTGTATGCACAGGTAACCTGTGTGGCAGCAAATGCTCCAGTAATCTCAGTTTGTTTGTGCAACAGCTACTTATGTAGAGAATCCTGAAGTTCAGTGTTACAGCTGGCCCAAAAACGTCCATTGAAATGGATGCGCGAGCCCTACTAAGCAGTTTGCAAGGAGCCAGTCTGAAGCCCTGTAAGGTCTGCCTGGAGTGGGGTGCTTGGTGGATTGCTGCAGCAGCAGTTTGAAACCAGCACTATCTTTGGAACCCGTTCTAAGACCATTCCTTACAACATACAGTTGAAAATGAAGGGTGTTTCCAATTAACTTTGATCTCTGGAACAACAGGCTTTCACATATGTTATTTCGAGTTGGACTTAAAAATGCAAATTACTGTGAAGACAATAAACAGTTTTGGAGCAGATTGATCAGAAGTTCATATATTCATATTCTGGCAGTGGCACATGTGGTCATTCATGCTGGCAGCTCACCACCGTTCTGTATATGTAAATATAAAGTGAAGCAACATGCTTCTCAGCTGTTTTATCCAAATACAAGCTCTGCTTTTATGTCCAGAGACACCCAAATGCACATCCTTTCACACCTACAGTGCCCTCTACTTGTTTCTTTGGGGTGGAAATCTAGGTGCATAGGCCAGAAGAGAGCAGCAGATGATGAGTGACTATAGTTGTGGGATGCTCCAAACAAATCCTGTGGCTCACAGTGTAGGTATAGACACAACTAAATCCAGCTTTCTTCCCTCCCCCCACCCCCTCTTCTTCTCTAGTTTAAAACATTAAGCTTCTATGTGCCATTATATCAAATGCCTTAGAGGACTTGACAGAAATCTGTCATATTTCCAAAGTCAAGAAAATCAGTTTTCAGAGAAAGATTGGCAGTCAGTCTGTTGTGGCCTCTTTCTTAATCAACCCAACCTGAAATTTATGCTATTTTCTATCTACATTTCATGTGTTTGCATACAACAACAGTGAGAGTTACAGGTCTGTAACAGCCATCAAATTCCTCCTTTTACTTTTTTTAGCTATGGAAATAATGTTTGCTCTTCTCCACTCATATGGTACTATTTTGTTCCTGTCATATGCAGAGAATGTGGTAGAGCTATATAAAGAGGGAAAATCTAGAATAGCTCCAATACTATAGGAGTTCTGTACGTGAACTTTCAAAGTATTCAGGAAGAGTTTGTTGTATAAACCCTTTACAGGGTCAGGTTTGACATAAATAGTCTACCAAGCTAGCAATTGTACCAGTGTTTTCCTCAGTGCAATAATGATTCTCTACACAAAGGCAGCAAGAGTTTGTCCATCCAAGTTTATTTTAAAAGCATACAATATGGAAGTACCTAAAAGTTGGTGAATGTTACTAGCTCTGATCTTGGTATCTGTAGGTTGCATACTACGTCAGTAAATTGGAAATAATGTACCTTTAATAGCTTACTAAGCGAACATTATTAGAGAGTATCAAATAGAAGTGAAAAAGTAGTTAAGGAGGAGTTATTGTAATTCATTTTCAGCACTCAGAAACTTATGTGGGACTTACTTGGTACAGAAGTGTGAGAATGTGAATAAGCAAAACCTGTGGGTAGAATGGTGACAGAGCCAGCAGCACTGTAGGTGCTGAGTTGGCAGTCTGAGCTTCTTGATCATAGCCTTGGCCCTGGTCATGGAAATGCACATAGTATTAACTAGAAGCAAAGTGCATGAGGATTGCTATATAAATTCAGTTCATTGCTGTTGTTGATGCTGCTGATCAAATCAGCATTTATTTGACTAAAGGATGTTTAACATGATGAAATGTGCTTTAATTATAATGTGCTGAAAGAGCTGATGAAAATTTATCTGCTTTCTGCTATTAATTTAGCTGGAGGCATTGGAAAAGAAATCCACGGGGTGGAAAGAATTTCTTCAGTCACAGTAATGGTTTCATACATATCTTCATAAAGCTTTCTTGTCTTTTCTTGGCATTTCAGACCCTTGTTCCACAGCA
>JAVHNF010040720.1:4297-18868 GCA_034783455.1 Micropsitta finschii
CTGCCATGGGCAAGGATACCTCAGGACACCTAGACCATGTCACCCAAGGCTCTGTCCAACCTGGCCTTGAACACTGCAAGGGATGAAGCACTTACCACTTCTCTGGGCACCCTGTGCCAGTGCCTCACCATCCTCACAGGGAAGAATTTCTGCCTTATATGTCTTAGCTTTTAATGTTGATGAGTATTTTGGCTAGTACTGTTCATATAAGACAAGCTGTAATGGTCTTCATGCTATAGAAATTCCTACTACAGCTGTTTATCTCTTTAACCAAGATTAGCACTTGTAAAACGCACACCAAGAGCTAGGCCCTCATTAAAAGGAAGCACCATCTAAGTGTTATCTACTTGTGTATGTTAAAAGCAAAAGGATGATATCTGAGCAAGCTCTTGTGAAACAAAGGCAAACCCCAAGTTAACCCATAGAGGATGCTGGAGGACTTGAGCTGCCTTTCAAGAAAAATCAGCCTGAAATCAGCAAGAAGCATAAAACTTCACAGGTTTATCCAGTTTCTCTGACAGAGCTGGACAATGACTGAGATCCAGGTTGTTCTACATTAAGTGCTGTTCATGCAGAGATAAAACAAGAACAGGCAAAGCAAAACTAGAGGTTTTCTTTTTCTTCTAGCACTTGGCACTCATCCTTGTCACAACCGTGGGCAGGAGGCAAGCTCCTGGTCGCACACACAGGGATTCATGGAATGCTTTCCAAATTCAGGCAGTCAGTAGTTACTGAAATAGCTTGGCTTGAAATGGGTGCAGAGGAGGCAGCCTGGGAGAAGGTAACAGGGAAAACAACCACACAGCCCAGTTGTGCTGGGATCTGGATCTGAGGTTACAGCTTGGAGGGGGGTTACTGAGGAAGCTGTCTTAAACGCAGACCAAACAAGATTTAGCAGATAACAAAGCTGCAGCAGCAGGGGAACTCGAAGGCCTTTTGTTTCTTTAGAGGCAGGGAAAGGGGAGAACAGACTTTATGAAATCCTATGTAAAGCTACAGAAAGAGGAGGATGCGAAGGGCAAGCACCAAGTCCCACAGCCCACCAGGCACCTGTGCAGTGCCACGCTGGGATTCCCAGTGCTGGGGAGCAGAAGGATGTTTGCTCTGCAGCTGCACCCACCCCACCAGCTCTCTATAATAAACAGCAGCACATATCTGAGTGCTGATGGCAGAGCACGCTCCACCCACGGCTCTCGCTCGGTATCGCTTTCATCCATCACATGGGTCAGCCCCAATCCAACATCTAAACCATCTCCCCTGGTCATAAAGAGCCACCCAGCCACAGAAACAACAGAGCCAGGCCTGCCCCAGGGCAAGGTTAAAAATAGGGAGCTGCAGAGGAAGATGTGCCTCTAAGCACAGCAAACGTATTGCTCCAGCTCCCACGCTCTCTCTAGCTTGCCTGCTCTCTGCTCCTGCTAATGAGGGAAGGAGAGTTAGGAGTCACCTCCTACAGCAAGATAGGTGCCCAGGAGCCATAAGAAGCAAGGCCATTCCCCTGTTTTCAACAGCTCCCTCTCTGATTTAGGGCAGAGCCCCTCCAGCGCTGGAGCCTGCAGAGGCGTTTTTCTGATGGGCAAAAACTACCTAAAAGAAGTCTGAAGGAGGACTGTGGGCTCTGGAGCAAGACAGTGGCTATCCTTGCAGTGAGCCTCACTGCAGAAAAGGCCCAAACAAAGCAATAGTTGATCCAGAGAGTCACAGCCCGAGATGAGAATTAGGGCAACAGCATGCCCTGGCCCAAGGCTGGTACAGAAAGCTAACGTGTGTCAGGGAAGATCCCTGATGCATGTTCCCAGCCCTTGGGAGAAACATCTCTGTGCAGGCATTGCAGGAACAGAGCCACTCAAAACCTGGGACATCCCAGGAATGATAGAGAGGTGAGAGCACAGGATAGACACGGCCAGGCACCAGCAGGCAAACCTGGACGTGACACAGCACGCTGCCAGCCCTGCTGAGACAGCAGGGATGGTGTGGAAAGGCAGGCATCTCCATACGTGACTGATGGGAATCCTGCTGACAGCCCGGGGGCAGCAGCAGCAAGGAGGATTTTCTGGCACTGTAGCGCAGAAACACCCACCTGGACAAGTGTCTGTTGGAGGAAGAGAGGCAGGAGCAAGAAAAGCAAATGCTGCTGTTGGGAAAGAAGAAGAGGAGTTAGAGCACAGAGGTGATGGGTAACCCAGAGAGATCCCACACACCAGAGTCAAGGAGCAACAACAGTCCCAGGGGCTTCTCATAAGGGGGAGAACTTGGTGCCCCAGGAGATACAAGAAACAAACCTGCAAGCAAAAATGGGAAAGCACAGGATTATTCTGGTTTAAGTGTGTTTGCCCTTGGGACACCATCTCAAACCATACCTCAGAATCCCCGCTGGACTAAAGCGATCCCACTCCAGTCACAGATGCGCTGCCTTGAGCCTGATCTTGAATCCGATCCCTGCAAAGCCTCACCAAGTTGTTCTAGGAAACCAAAGCACAGTTTTGGCTGCATTTCTCCATTTGCTGAAATTTATTATATTAGCAAAGAATTAAATGAACAATTTGGCTGTTTCAAATGAGCTGCATTGCTGCCGCAGCACTGCATGCACACTGTGAAACCTTTCCTCAATGACCTCTTGAGCTCCACAGCAAACAGAGCCCTATTATGACTGATGGCAAAGGAGAGTGCAAAGTACAGATGAAAGATTCATCCTGTCTGGCCTGGCTCTGGCCTCACAACAGAAATTGTGTTGGTGGAAGAGCCTATTGGCAGAACACCCAATTCTGGGTTTTGTTGTATAAACCTTTAGTTTTTATTATGGTAAAAAGAAGAGGGAGAGAGGGCAGGCTCCTGGGGAGATGGCAGGAATTCCATAACCACCCACTTCCCAGAGCACACTCCTCATTTTTTGCATATGCACGTAAGTACAGAGTAGGCATTTAGCACACAAAGACTATCTTCTTTGCTGCACATCAGCCAATATGGTACATGCCAACTGCGGCAAGAACAACAGATGAAAGCCAACAGACACAGTGCTAAGCAACTTGTTCAGCAATGCTCAAATTCACATGTAAACAAGAGAGATCAGAGTTGGGTTCCCAAGGCCCTCGCCAGAGGGGCATATAGGGATAGTCTCACCCTGCTGCACTGGGATTTGAGTGTACTCTCCCCATTTTGGGAAGCTGACATGTAATACGCTGTCATTAGATTTCTCAAATCCCAGTGGAATAAGGGAGAGGGGTTAAATAGAACACTACAAACATCCTTAATGATTTCAGAAACGTGTAAGGCCTAGGAGGTTCTGAAACTGCAGCGTTTGAGTGCAGAGCAGGAAACCAGAACAGGACCAGGGCCAAGAAAACACACTTAGGCTTCTTTGAGCCTTACTTTCCCTTCAAAGAGCTGATGACTGCAAAACACCCCTTTCCCCCCATTAAGTTACCATAAACCATAACATTGTTTTTTACACAAGTTTTCACCCACAAGGGTGCCACAGCATTTACAAGCTTCCCTTGCTAAGCAACACCGATGTGCCACTGTCTTCTTCTCTGCTGCTGAAAAACAAGGTTAGATCAAATGAAACGTGATAGCTCTTTAATGGCACACGGCTCTCCCGCTGGATCCAGCTCCATCACACTCGCCGATACAGCTCCAGGTTCCACAGGGAGTTGCCTGCTTTGGTGAAGGGAGAAGGGGAGCATTTGGTTTTGACAGACAAATGCTACAGCTGACAAAAAAACCCCAAAACAACGGATGAAATATCCAGGACTGGGGCTTGCCCTCTCCAGCAACCCAGGCTAAAGACATTGCAACAATACATACATGAAGACAACAGAGTGATGGGTTTCTACAGCATGCTATGTGCTGTCACTCCTTACCCTCCTTGGAACTTGCTTTTCTAATCCTTCAGAGTTCTGGCTCATTAAATTCACTGTCACTGCTCTAAGGATGTCCTTGTTAAAACTAAGCCACCTGTAAGCCTTCCCTGGGCACTCTTGTCTCTTACTGGGAAAAAACACATGACCTTGGCATTCATTCAACCTAATGAATTGATGCTACTGAAGAAAGTATGACAGAGCTACCCAGGCTCCTGCAATTCAGGAGTCTACCTCCCCAGCTGTAAAAATAGAGTAAGGAATAACAGGAACATAAAAGCTAAGGCTTGATTTCTTTCTGGTTATGTATCTATGGAATACTTGCTTTGGAACAAAGGTGATCGACACTCACAGTTTACATTGTGCTTTCCTGGATGTCCTCATGCCAGCTGCAGATACTCACATTAACCAGCTCAGCTCTAGAAATGAGCTGCAGGCTAATTGCTGCTGCACTGACAGCCAGGGAGCTCTGACACAAGACAGGTCCTACACACACACTGGCTTTTGGGACAGCTGACCCAGTTTTACTTTTGGCAACAGAATATTGCATTGGTAAAAAAGACAGATTTTTTGGCTACCTGAACCAAGGTTAAGTTTTGGCCTTGAACTCCATGGCAGTGTTGACTTAAGTATGCAAGAGTGTAGGACCAGAAGCAGGCCAGAGACCCCAGCATCTGAAACAGCCCTAGAGCCCACAGCTATGGATGGCAGGCGATTAGCGTTTACACAGTTAAGCCTCAAGACAATCCATCACGGGTGCATCTCACCAACTAGCAAAACAAGGAGTTTGCTCTTAGCCTTAGCAGAAGGATTCGCTGGAAGCAGCCCCTGCCTTGCAGTCACACTACCTGCATGCCTCTGTCATGCCCATCTAACTGCACTTTCAGTTTGTGAAGCTCTTCGATCTCCCGGTTGTGGCGCTCTGTTTTGTGCCGCACCAAAGAGCGGTAGAAGTGAATGGTGAAGACGACAAAAATCAGACCCACGGGCACCATGATGATGGTGGAGACCAGTGCTGACTGCCACCCTGCGTGGCTGCTGGCCTTCTCCACGTTGGTGGTCTCGTTTTTGAGGATGGAGCCCACAGGCAGGAATTTTATCCAGCACAGAAGCACGACTTCCGCAAGGAAAAGAAGGATCCCCAGCACGGTGGAGAAGCCCCACGCCAGCTCGATGTAGGGATGCATGCGCTCATGTGGGGACTCGCTGATGGAGTTCAGGTTGTGGATGTTGCTCACTGCTTCCACGTTGGGCAGAATGCAGGTGCTGATGAGAAGGGCGAAGAGATGAACTGCCACGAGCACGGTTGTGCAGGCACTGAAAGCGATCAGCAGCATCTGGGGGTACTTGTACTGTACCTCCAGCTGCACCTCCACCATGGCAACCTGAGGGGAAAGGAACACAAGAGCTTGTTAACAGCCGCTGGTTTTCCTCTTTTCAAGGCTCTCATCCAGGAAAGCATCTTTATTCAGGAAGAGCACCTAAGGTCAAGTACACACTCAAGTGCTTTTTAGAATGGCAGCCTAGATGGATCATCTCTGTTTCCCAAAGATGTACGTGCACTCTGCGGCTTGGCCTTTCTGCAGGCTCACACGCACGTTTCTGTACTGTAGCTTTCTGCAATAACATCTCTCTCCTTGCAACCGGGAGCCATACGAACTGCATCAAACCAAGCACACAACAGAAGGAACTCACTAGACAACAAGCGGAGCTTGGAGGCAGCTGACAGCCCGCTAGCCCACCCGCCCATCACACGTTCTCCTTCCGCTCCTCACTCGAGGCTGCGGTGCAGGAAGTTCCAACTTCAGGCATGTAAAGAAAAGCAAAAGCAAGCAGCTCTTCTGGCCAGTGGCCAGCAAGGTTTCATTGCCCCCCATGGGAAGCACTTGGCAGTTTAAGTTAGTCCATAGTTAAAATAGCTCCCCGCTATTCTCAGAACACCGTACATTCATTTTTATTGCAAAATATGTCCAGATACAACTTATTTATAACCTCTAATTTCTCCCTTGAGAGCTAATAACTGACTGATGGACTCTGCAGAAGTGGACAGCTACAGCTCAGGCCGGCGTTTGTTCTCAAAACCTATCAAGCCCCTAAAGCAGTCTACTTTTTCTTTAATCACACAGAGTTTAACAAGCAGAATAAGTGCAAGAGAGCAGAGGGCTCTTCGGAGATCAGAACTTGAGTCCTAGTACAGGCCTGTTAACTGGTTTAGCATGGGACTTTGTAAAGTTACTTAGCCTACCTGTGAAGTACAACAGTATTTCAATGTGTGGCACCCCTGAAGTGCCTGCAGAAACCTTCTGCTAAGAGAAGCCACAAAACCAATGGACAAGACTATCCAGCATTCCTCTCTGGTAACTCTCTAGCAGCTTGCTTGGACCTGCAGCTGCACTTCATGATTCACACAGATACCAACTTGCCTGGCAGCAGGCAAAACCTCCGGTGATGCCAGGCAACCTGCTGCTCCAGCATGGCACAGCTTGCCAGATGGTCTAGCGGAAGGTGTCCTTGCCTATGGCAGGGGGTTGGAACTCAATGAGCTTAAGGTCCTTTCCAATCCAAACCATTCTATGCTTCTGATTCTATATGTGTTAAGGGAAAGAGAAGCTGATGCTCGGACGCCTGCCTCAAGGCAGTGCCTCTCCAGACCATCAGGAGAAGGTGAAGTCCAAGCCAACAGCTTGATTCTTGCAGGGTAGATAGATTTTGCAGATTACTTTATCCAGGCTTCCCATGAGACCACCACTGAGCAGCTGTTTCAGACTCTGTATAACAACCTGCACTACTCACTCTGGCATTACTTGTTGTTAGCATTATTTAGGTACTGGAAGATTAGGGGTACACTCATGCTCTTCCTGTAGGTAGCCCCAAAAAAAGATTAAAGGGGATGGAAGGAAGCGCCTACGTTGGTATGACTGCTGCCTTCCTACCTGCCTTTACTTTGAAACCATCAGCAGCCTGAACAAGGGGATCACAGTCAAGTCTGAACACATTTAATAGCAACCAAGATACAACATGTGTGCTTGTGGTAGCAAACAGTCAAGCTCTACAAGCCCAGGTTTTATACCTACACCAACTATTTAGGATATTAGAGACACCACAAATATAGTGACGGTTCTTGGATATTCCCAGTCTTTTGGTCTCATTATGAACATGGGGGTGGTGGTATTTTTTTGGTGTTTTTTAAAGGCTCCTGTTTGCAGTTTACAGAAATTCTTGTCATACAGCAGAGAAAATAGTAACACAGGACTAACTTCGCTCTCTATTGCAAGATCAATTTACTTAAAAGTCATTACACACTGCCTTGCATATATTCCCTTTGCAGTTCTCCTTATATTGATTTGAGAAGGAGGAGATCAGACTTACTCTCTGCTGCACTGTTCTGTACAAAGGATTTGTACAGTGCCGTGCTTGTCCGTCGCACCCTATCAGGCAGGAAAAGCTGCAGGTATATTGTTCATTATTGGGTGCTGTAATACCCCGAGACAAAGTATTCAGCAAGCTGAACAGGAATTGTACCTGCATGTTCAATTTATGGCTTGATATTAAAACCGAAAGCCTGGCTGATGTCAACATATCAATTTCTCCTTGTTATCCTTCACATGAGCAGTGCTTTCCAGCTAATTGGATGTTTCCTCCCAGACTAACCTATTCCCTAGGGCAAGCTTCAGCTGTGCAATGTGATGAATTTTTAATGCTGACTGATGGCTCACTAAGAGGTATTTCAGGGGAAAACATCAACAATCCAGATAGGACAGCAAGGCAGAAAAATGATTCATTTAACACAAACAAGTACTGGGAAGGTGAGTGAGCTCTTATTGCTTTACTTGCTACATACCGTCACGTCATTCTCTGACCGGGATAAGAGAAAGAGGACAGGCTGACATAACCCATTTAAATATCATTAAATATGCTGCTTGGCCTGTTAAACTATTAATGTCATGTTTGATACAATTATACTCTTCTGTGGTAACAGCCCCTTTTATTTTAACCTCTTCCCAGAAGCCAAAGTGTCAAGGGCTCAATTTTGCAAGGTGCTGAGCACCCTGATGAGCCACAGAGTATCTCAGTACAGGCTTAATTTTAAGCTTGAGAATCACCTTCTTGAACTCCACGCTCACGGGTTTGCTAAAGGAGCAAGTACTCAGAACATTTAAACAGCAATTAAATTACATGCAATTATGTTGGGTTTTTTTAGACCAGTAGAGCCCAGGTTGTCCACAACAAAGATGATGCTCATCTTGAGAAATTTAGACTGGGATAGATAGTATCAGGCAAAAGGATGACAAATGGCTTTACATAAGCCATGTTCCATTCACACAGATGGTTTGGCAGCCTGTAGAAACAATCACTCCATTAGATCTGTTAGGTTTAAAAAGAAATACCAAATACATATCCTGTAGCAATTGGACAAGTATTGAGAACACTGATTAGCAATAACAGCTCTTATTTGCATCAGGAAAATTATTAAGGAGGTTTCCTAAACTCTGTCTTCACCTGCAGTCTCCCTGGGGCAAACACAGTAGCCCTACAGCCCATCTACAACCAGACCTGGTGCTGGAAAGGACCCACATCCTCCTAATCCACCCAGCTCTCTGCCAGAAATACCGGAGATAGCATCGAGGAAGGTTCACGTTATTCTGCAGCCTGTCCAGAAGGAGCTGGATCAAAGCCACTGCCTGTTGATTAAATATCCATCAGCTCATATTTTTCAGGCAATATGGAACTGCCCAGAATCAAACACACTGACGGGGAAGTAAATAAAGCAATAGCCAAGCCCGGTGTGACAGTTGTTTACACAGTTAAATGCACACAGGGAAACTGCTTCATAGAATCATTTAGGTTGGAAAAGACCTTTAAGATCATCGAGTCTCACTGTTAACCCAGCACTGCCAAATCTACCACTAAACCATGTCCCTGGGTGCCACCTCTACACATATTTAACTCTAAATAACTTCTCTACTTTCATCAATAGCCACATAGGTGCTTTTATTAGAGAGTAAACATCCGTGTACCACACACCTGCGTGCCAAATTACCAGTGGAGAAATAACCCTTGTAGGAACAAATACCTCAGCTTCCACTGGAAGGTCCAGTATGACCAGCTGGGAAAAAAAAAAGCTTGCTAATAAAGAGAATCCTTTACTGCAAACCCTTTTATTTCTGACAATGACTGATTTCAGGTATACTTATGAACTTAAGCTGATGACTATAATTGATGCTACTTACACCTCTGTGTTTATTTGCATTATTTACATATTATATTTACATATACCTATGTATTACTTGCCTTTTAAATGGTTTAAAGAGAAGTCAAATGGTTAACTTTGTGTCTGCCCAGGACTTTCAGCAACTCTCTGTTGTGTGAGTTGAAAAGGCAGCTTTGTGTTCAGATACATGGTTTAGCCTTGTAGCGTGGATGGGCTGTAAGGCCCCCCCGCATCCCAAGGACGCCAGCAACAGCAGCATCCCAACACAGGCACCTGCTTGTGCAACCACTCTAGACAGATCAGTTTACAACAATACCAAATGTTAACTTAATAATCACATTAAAGAGAGCAGTCACAAATGACCAACATAAAACTCGAGCAACCCAGAGGCACAAAGGGCAAGCACATGAGCAGCCTTTTAAAGGGAGAAAGCTTCTGAGTGAAAGGAATCTACAGAAAAGCACCCAACTTTCTCAACAGGAGGAGGTACCTTCTGCCATTCTAGCACATGAGCTTGGTTACAGACCAACACACACCATGGGGAAAGCTTTCACCAGCATTACTTGCATGCAGCCAGCGAGCAGAGAGGAATCATGAGGCAAGCAGGCACCCTCTCCCCTGCAGCCTGCTCCCACTTCGCTTCCTGCTTGCATCTCTCCAACTTCACTTTGGGTGACCAACTTCGTCATCCCAGACTCTTGCAATGTTACAGATGATTCATGTTCTGGGGGACTGGGGGAGGGAAAAGCAGTGGAAGAAGCTAAAATAAAATAAGGAGAGCTATCTGGAAAGTTCCTGAGATCTGTCTTCCCTTCCCGCTTCTGAGCTGCAGGATGCAGTATCTTCACATCACGTCCCACTCACCCAGGCACTGCCCTCTGCCTCTGCATTCAGCTGACAGACCTCAGGAACAACCAGAACATTCCCTGAGCAGAAAACCTCCCCTGAACAGGTTGCAATTCTCATTCCCAATAAGCAAGAACCAGAAGAGTCACACCAACACAGAATACCAATACAGAATGGCCATGTTCTGCTAACACCACAGCTCAGACAGGTCTGAGCACTGGATCACTGTCTCCATGTTCATTTGCTCATTCCCTTTCATGGTTTGGACCTATGCAAATAGCTTCCAGGTAACACCCAAGTGCTGCACAGATAAAAGCAAGCATTAGGGATTATTCCCAATAGGCAGCACTGACAGAATATACCAGCCCTCCAGGCCACAGAGTCCTCTGACACCAGGTCTGAGGCTGCGGGGCCTCTTCTCACACTTCAGAGTATAACACAATTGCCCCAGTCACACTATGCAAACTTTGTTCTGGCAGACTGTGACCCAACCTCCACCTTGTTTTAGGCACCATGACCTGCAAAAACAACATACAGGAATTAAGATACTAGAAATTAAGATAACATGCAGGACCACAGCAACCACAGGGGCCCAGAGGAGCTCCACACCCAAATGCAACCTCATGTGAAGGCAGCCAGTGATGAATGGCCTCAGCGACAAAGGAGCACCCAGCTCCTGTATTGTTTAGCAACACTGGTGGAGCACTCAGTTGCAGGTAGGGGATTAGCACTTTTAAAGGGCTGACTTGGGAGTGTGTGGGTTGACTGTTAGGCACCTCATGCAGCCTTGAGAGACACAGCCTCAAACTTCTCAGCAGCAGTCACGCAGAAACCCCCAGACAGATGTCTCCTGCCTCTTCAAAAACCATCAGTGTGTCCTGCTTCTTCACAGGAGGAAAAAGCACCCACAAATAGATGATTTTAGAGAACCGAAACCTTCATGATCCATAAAGTGATGCTATCAAGTACACATACCATTGCAAATCCAGAGAGCAGAGCAGAGGTTCTGCTGGAAGCTTTCAGTTTGGCTCGGCTCAGGTAGAGTTTTCTCCAGGAAAGGGCTTGAACGGAGTGGTGGTTGGATGTGACCAATTCCAGGTAGCTGCGCCGGACCCAGTCCCGATAATCCATGCCTTTTGTGCCAGGTTCAGAGCAGCAAGCAGGAGTGGAAGGATCCACCGGAACGTTTAGTTCAGAACTCATGATTGGAGAAATGCTGAGGGAACAAAACGGTCACGTTCAAAAGGAGGCAGCGGGCAGGACCAGCATGAACTACTCAAAAAAGTACGTTTAAACAAAGTTGCCCTCGGTCAGTGCAAAAATGACGGACTAAATACCATCAGGTTTCCAAGGCATAGAACAGGGAAAGGACCATCCACAATTACTAAAAATGACCATGAGAACTAAGAAAGATTACACAAGTAAAGCCGGGAACTACTCCAGCAGGAGTTCAGGAAGGCAGCACAGCATCTGGCTTCCCATTTCCAAGCTGGCATCTCACCTCTCCCCTTTAATTCCTCCTTGCTAATAAAAAACCTGGTTTATATAAAGACACTCTGGAGGTGGAGCCTCCATGTTATGATTTTGTTTTAAGTTGACAGTTAATTTCACAGAGGTTTTTTTCCAGTTAAACCATTGCTCATCATAGCTCAGTTTAGATGGACACACTTCTTCCCCAACAGCCATAGAGCTGAATGCTGCGTAGGGTTAATAAAGCTTCCGCAGTGGGAAGTTACATTTCCTGAACTGCTCACACCATCTGAGAATCCTATTCCCTCACTTCCACCGGTGGCTCTTAGCACAGGGAAAGGAAAAGACAATTCCAAGGGGAAAAGCCTTCCAGGTAGTTTCAGCATCTTATTCAACTGATTACACTGACAGATGTAAGAAAGCAGCAGAACAGATCTACCAGTTGAACAGAACTCCCTCAACTCTGGCCAGCCTCTGAAACCAGATGTTTAACTGGGCCTTCCAAAGAACAGAAACCACGATGCTCTGATCAATCCCCACTCTCCCAACTCAGCAACCAAACACCATGGCAGTGGCACGGAGAAACACCAGAGCTGCACCACACAAGATCCTTCTGGCTGTAAATACTCACCAGCTCCCAGGAGGAGGACATGCACACCCAGAATGACATATGGTGTGGTACTAATGGTAGTAATGACTATGGTGTGGTACATATGGTATGGTACTAATTAGTCCCAGCACCACACCTCAAGGTCACAGGCACCTTGCTGCTTGCTGGAGAGGAGCCCCAGACCTGCCTGCATCCCCCAGCTCTCCACGGCCATGCGCCACATGCTGCCAGCTAATAGACCCATGTTTACTGTGAGATTTGAGGAAGTGGTGAAGATGAAAGGGACATAAACTACTCACAACTGTAAATATTAGTACTAAAAAGGAACAAAACTGTCCCAGGCAAAATAACAAAGATTAGACTGTAGCACAGCAACTAAAGCATTGCGGGAAGCACGACTGTCCCCTCCCAAGCACGATGGGCTTTCAGATTCCAGCCTATTTTACAGAAGGCAAAAACCCAAGCCAGCAGCTCTCCCCCAGCCTCCTGGGGAGGATCAGAGGCATAAACATTCTGTTAGCAGTGAAGCTACGAAGCTGTTTCCTGTGACAATATCCTGTGCGGATTCTGCAAGGTATAGCATGGGGTGCATTCATTAGCTTTGTTCTTAGCTGGGACACCGATGGCCTCTACTTAGTTTGCATTTGCACAAAACTTCATGCGTAGGAAACTACAACCCCTGGGATAAATGCCATTGAGAAGACGAATGAATGCAGAGGTTACAGAGGGAGAGCAAGAGCATCCAATCACATCTGCTTCTTTCCTTAGGAAAAATAAGCTAAAAATACCACAAGGATGAATTTTCACTCCGGAGCAGCTCAAGAGTTGTTCCCAAATAAGTAAACAGCTTCAGAAGGAAATCCACAACGCACAAATGTAGCCCAAACAAGCAGGAACAGGACGGCAAACACACCTTGCTGGCTACGGACATGGAGGGACCGGGTGGAGGGCTCCGAGGGCTGAAACACAAGACCAAAGCAGCATTTTACACACACTGTGTATCAAGCAGTTTTACTCTGGAAATACTTTCCAGTCAGTTATCTGCATCAGGGGGAGTTATTCTGGAAAGTTCATGCTCCTGCCTTGCAACATTAAAGCTTTAGGATGCTTGCTCTCACAGAAATAACTATCCTATGGGGTTTTACCACACAGGGCTGTTGAGTTTTAGATGGAAAATCAGGACTTCCCCTGGAGACCTCTTCCTCAGCCTAACAGCCAGCTCTGTATCCATCCCAGCTGCATCTTTACTCACTTGCATTGCACATCTGATGCGTTTGGTCCCACACCCTCATATCCTTTTGGATCACTCATCCTTCGTCGCAGGGAAAGCCTTTGCTGTGCCTTACACCTCAGCTGCCCCCGTGCAGCTTCGAGCCCATGTGCAGGGATTTCTTCACAGCAGGGAATGAAGGAGATGCTGCCAGGGCTGAGATTTGTGGATCCCCCCTCCTGCTGCTGGCGTGCTCTGAACCATCGCCTGCAGAGCGCTGTCTCAGCAGCGCTGTCAGCTTCTCTGCCTGGCTTTGGGATGCCAGCCACCCCCTCAGACTCATCAGTGTTTGTACCACTGTCTTCTGCCTCTGCACAGCATCATTTAAGACCCACACACTGTAAATAACCCCAGGCCCCACTACTCCTTATTCCTCTGCTACACTGGGCCCCCCATGCTCCGGCTCTCTTCATTATGGGGAACCCCTTTCCATGTTCTCATCTGGCTTGGGATCCCCTCCCTGGGATGTCACCACCCAGGCAGGGTATGAACACCCCGCGGCTTACAGCAGGGAATCACCTCCCGAGCAGGATGTGACCCCTCGCCCCACCACCACAGCAGGGATCCTTCTCACAGGGCACCAAATGAGCAGGGGATCTCTCCTCCTCCTTCTCCTCCTCAGGCACCCTTAGCACACCCCGGGCAGGAGGTGACTGCACACAGCCAGGATCTCCCCTCCAACAGCACCCTCAGACAGGGGATCCCCAGGCCAGGACGAGACCTCCACAGCCAGCACCCTCCCCTCCAAAGACACTGTGGACGGGGCATCCTCTCTAGGCAGGATACAACTCCCTACCACCAGATCCCTGTTCAGCATCCCACGGATCCCCCCCTCCGCAGGCAGGATGGGACCAGCTCCCTCCCCACAACAGAGACCCCCGCTTCCAACAGCACCAGAGGCTGCCCCGCACCTTCGGCTGTCGGTGTTTCCCTGACAGCACGGCGGGGTGTGGATCCCTTTGTCAGGATGCCACCCCGGAGAGCCGGGCCTGTACTGCGCATCCCAAGGGAGCTCCGGAACGCCGCGGGCCGGCACGGGACCCCCTTCCCTGCCGGCTGCCCACACCCACGACCCCCGGGGAAAGGGATTCGGGCCGGGACACGACCACCCCCCCCCCCCACACACACACACCCCGGCCCGGGCAGGCCTTGACCTCACCGCTGGCTGCCCTGGGCCGGGCCGGGTCGGACGCGGCGCCCCGGGAGCACCCTCGAGCCGGAGCCGCCTCAGGTTTCAAGCCCAGCAACAGACTTTCATGTCACTATTTGCTTTCCCACCTAAAACACCTAATGAACAGAAACTCTC
>JAVHNF010040733.1:6426-16604 GCA_034783455.1 Micropsitta finschii
GCTCTGAATCTCTTCTTTGCCCAACCTGTAGCTGTGCCTGGGATTGCTCCGACCCAGGTGTAGGACCTTGCACTTGTTCCCTACTTACTATTTATTCTTGTTTCCCGTGGCTCATGAAGGCTAATTAACCTATATGAAATGTTATTCTAACATGATGATACTGCTTCAGGGAGGTGAGTGGCTTGTTTAGAGCAAAGTCAGGTGTCTTCATGTGTCTTTAATGGCTTTATCAAAGCTTCCCTGATGGTGTATGTTGTTACAGTGCCTTTGACTTCAGGGGAACTCTTGCAATTTCTATCCAAAAAGCACCTATCCCTATGCAAACCAGCTCTCCCTCAGCAGACTAATGATAATTATCCCACAGTAACTAGTACTTCAGTAGAAGCTTAGATCTCCCAGTCACACGCAAACAGGAGACAAAGCTGGTCTCTGTGCTTATAGATTGTAGCATGTAATAGTATCCCCTCCTTTCATCTAAAACATTTGAGAATTTGTATGTGCCCCTTTAACCACAGGCAATGAGAGCATAGCCACTAAAACCTCATTGCAGTAAAGAACGTTCCTCTTACAGCATCTCTAAAGAGAATTGCTCTCACTTGCTGTCAGTGACTACTGTTGTGATAGCAGTTACTGCAATCCCAGCTCCACACTCCCACTCCTCCCTCCCTCAGCCCCCAGATCCAAAATGGAGAAGTGACAGCCAGATTTCTTTTTCAGTTTCCCTTCCCTTCTTACTTTGTTGCTAGGATCATCTTTTTCCTCGCTGTCTGCTCTTTCTGTTCCATGTGCTGTCTGGCAATGTGCTCTCCTACCGCCTTGGCAGGGAACTCTGTTTCACAGGTGTAGCCGAAATCTCTGGCCAAATGTAATGCTTCCCCTGTAGTTAAACAAAACAGGTCAGTCAGGTTTTAGGGTTATTATTATTACTGTTATTATGGTTACAGAATGTCTTCCAGTCTTAAAAAAACACCAAAAAACCAAGCAATAACAAACCACTTTTGTAGACATTCATTCCCAATCTGTTACAGATTTGAGCCCATTTGGCCTACTCTTGCTTAGTCATCAGATGGTGCAAGCCAGAAGATAGGAAGGGTGTTCCTCTCAGGAAAATATACCAGTCAAGGCACTTGGGTTTATCTCCTCCCTTGCCACCAGTGAGTACTGGGCAGCTGCTCAAGTTTTGTAAGCCTAGTTAATGACTGATA
The DNA here is from genome assembly GCA_034783455.1 of Micropsitta finschii. NCBI lineage: Eukaryota > Metazoa > Chordata > Aves > Psittaciformes > Psittacidae > Micropsitta > Micropsitta finschii. The sequence goes on from JAVHNF010040733.1 coordinate 7,632, forward strand.
TTTAAAGCATGGAAATTAGTGTAAGGTAAGAATAAAGAACTCTGAAGATCTCAGATAATAACCTTCTGTAGAATAGACCTGTGGGGATAATATACATTTCAGCATATTTGCTTGGGTGTTAAGCCAGCAGGCACAATACAAGTGTCCCATACTAAAGATAAGCAGGCCTCAAAATAGAGCACAAGAAATAATCCTGCTTCCAAAAAGATTACAGTCAAAGTTGATCAGACGAGACAAAAAGGGATAACAATGAAGATCACAGTTGCTATTTTATAGGTGGGGAAATCAAGGCAAAGGAAGTCTGTGGGTAGATTAGGCTTTGTGAGAAGATTGTGACAAGGGTGGCACTGAGCACCTCTCTACCTTACTATACAAGACACCATAAACCAAATCCATGCTGGGTGCCAAGTGCCTCTAGAAGAACCTGCCCCTGTCCACCAGCTTAGAGAACTCCGAATTTTGTGTTAGGGTTTACTCTGGCCTGCATTCTATGACTGCCAGCCATGGTGTGGGATTTATGTGATTGAACACAGCTGCCTGGAGTGTGAAAATCTGTGCACAAATTAGTCTTTCCCTTGTAGGAAATAGGCACTTCCAGATGATACTTGCTCTCATTTAATTGTAGAAATAGGTCAGGTACCTGAAGTGTATGTTGAAGCACATCTGCATGAGTGATTCAACAGAAATGTGCTCAAGAATAGTTTTGGGGTTAGGTATTGTTGCTATTTTATTTATTATTTTATTAATTATTTTATTTATTTCAGAATTGTGTATTTGATTGCGATCATGAGAAGTGGAATTGGATCCTGGCTGTTTTGAGATCAGCCTAATGCTCCCTGTGAACAGTCGAGAGGGATGCAGGACCTGGAACACTTCCCTTTGGGAATATGTGCAGTACAATTCACCTGATTAAATGCTGATATTGATGCCTGATCTAATACTTTCAAGTCAGTGGAGACAAACTAGCTTTTGAAGCATGTATCACACCATAATAAAGTAGGAGGCAAAACTGGAATAGAAGAATTATAGAAAAGTCCAGGTTAGAAGGGAACTCAGGATATTATGTTCTACTGAAAGCATGGCCTTATATTAGGTTTTTCATGGCCTTTTCAAAACTGATCTTGAATATTTCTAGCCACGGAGATTCCACAGCTTTTCTGAGCAAACCTGACCAAATGTTTAATTATTATTTCAATTTAGTTCAATTGTTAATCACACAGAAGTGCTGATTTCTCCCTGCTGACTACAATGTGATATGAGAGGATGGATAGAGCTACAATAGAGATGATGAAATGCATCCCATCCCAGCAAGACTGGGTCTGCTCTGCACAGACCTGGCCAAGCCAAGGAAGATGGAAACTTCCATGGGAGCAGTGATCATGTGCAGGGGGGGCCAGGGTGTCGACCCAGATCTCCTTGCACTGTACCTCTCCCGCCAGAGGATGAGGATGGTGGTATGAGGGGAGATTCTTCCCTGCAACAAAATCTTATGCATGATGGACAACATTCAGAAGTGGCCCTGCTTAAAAAACAAATGCAGGAGCTGGAAGACCGTCTGCAGCGGACTTTGACGAAGATGGAGTCCACAATTACAGATGCGCCTACCTCTGCACTGCAAGATATTATTCTAGGGAGAACAGATCCAATCCCCTCCGGAGCTAAACCTAGAAGATGGTCAGGGGTGGTCCGAGATGCTATCATTGAAGGAAATTGGACTCCTGAAATATTAGCTTGTCCGATCGTGATTGGGGACAACGGACAGCCTGAATATGCTCGACATGAGTGGAAGTCTATACAACAAGCAATAAACACTATCAAGGAGAAAGGGGTTAAGTCAGAAGCTGGGCGTGCTGTTTTGCGATGGCTGCATACCACTGAGCCAATCCTGCCGATAGATTGCGATGAATTAGCCCGTTTGTTATTAAAGCCATCTCAGCACTTACTATGGCAGCGTGAATGGTATCGCCTAGCTAGAGAACAAGAAAATCGCCCTAGAGTACAAGGAGATCCCTTAGCCGGACTTCAGGCTGATATGATAGTCGGCCAAGGGATGTATGCAAATGTCAATGAGCAAATTCGTTATCCTCCTTGGCTTGTACACGAAGTAGCGAACACAGCCTTGTTGGCTTATGACGCTATACCAGAGGAAGGTCAGCCCCTCACTTTTACAGGAGTAAAACAGGGGTTAACCGAACCTTACGATCACTTCGTGGATCGTTTGCATTCTGCCATTCGAAATTCGTCACAATTGCCAAATGAAAATAAAGAAAGCATGTTACGGTTATTGGCATTTGAAAATGCAAATCCTAAAACTCGCTCTATCTTGGCTACGCTACCAAAAACAGCTGATATTGCTGACATGCTTGAGCTAGCCTTACGGTCCGGTCAGGAGGCTAGCGCAAAACATGTAGCTGCGGCCGTTGAGACTGCATTAGCTCCCACTACGAAGCTTATTGCGGCCGCAGTACAGAGGGTATCTAATAAAAGACCTATGAGGAAAGGTAACTCCCAGCCCGGACAATCGCAGTGTTACCGATGTGGAGGAAAAGGACATTTTAAACGTGCTTGCTCTGTGGCTGTGTGGTGTGACAACTGCCAGCGGGATACTCATGCTACTGCTGTTTGCAAAGGGTCAAAAAACGGCAAGAAGAGCGCGAGCTCCCGCGCCGAGACACAAGTAGGGGTATCTGCTTACCCAGCCCAGTCTTCGCAGCAAGCAGGGGCACTGCCAGCCAGCAGAGGGAAAGGCCAACCTCAGTGCAGCATCCCAAACTTTGGACAGGAGAATTTTGCCAGCTTCTAGTGTTTCCTGGGCAACATCTTCCACTACCAAACCCCTGGTGGAAGAAAATGATGGGTCACTGTTGTCCAGGAGGCAAGTGGTCATGGCCTTGCAATAAGTATGATAAATTGTTCATTGTAAAGAAACCTGTGTTGTAAAATACCTGTGAGGTACCTTCAACCTTCCCAGCCCTGGGACACCCTCTGCCAGATGCCTCCATGCCCTTCCTCCTTCAGTGCAGGGCACAGCATTAGCCTGTTGCTTTACTTGCTGATGCTTTACAAGCAGCCCATGTGCTTTTGGAGAGTGCAAATCTCACACAGGAGGAAGCAGCAGTGCAAGTGCATGGCAGTGGGAGAAAACCACTTTTGAGTGCAGCTCCTGGTGGACCCTATCCCGAGGATGCTGGCTTGAAAAAGAGCCTTGTCCAGCTTTTATGGCTGAGGCCAGGTTTCCTCCCGTGGCTGAGAGCTGCCACAGCAGGAACCGGAAGCTCTGCAATGCTGTTCAAAGCATGCAAAGGGCAAGCATCTTGTCCTAAAACAGATTCTCCCGAGACTGGTGTCAAAATTACATTCCACCTCTTGACAGTTAATGCCAAGGTCCTCCAAGAGAACCTCAGTAACGGGATACTCATTTGAAGCCCCTCTAACAGTAGACAGATCTCTGGGATGCTCCTCTTAACTGGATCTATTCTTGAGTGGACTGTCAAAGAATAAGGATTTTTCTTATTTGTAGCATACAGAGTAGAAATACGGTTTCCTGAGCAGAGGACATCCCAGTGCATATTTATACTGCCTGTAGCTTATAAATCCCCCAGATTCTCTGTAGGCTTTACCACTCTGTTCAACCCAGACAGGTAACAGTGGGTGGCTCTACGCTGGCACTCACAGTTACTGAGGAAGGACACAAGCAGGCCAAGTGATGGGTGGGTGTATACATGAGCTAAGTAGCGAGCTCATAATTCATGGGTACTGTATGTTACTGGGTACTTGCTTTTTGGAACTGCTGCTGTGTAAACTATCTGTGCTGCTGAAGTGCTCACCACTGCATGCGTTTGCTGATGTTGTGCAGCCACAGGGTGTGCAGGACCAGGCCGGAAGTCAGCACAATGCCTTGAGATACGTTATCAACTGTAAATGTGGCAGGAAGTCATTAAAGATTTCCTGAGCTATTCCCTGGGAAAAGACTACCTCCAGGCTCTGGCAAAGTCAGAGGACCTGCATTGCCAGGGCTGAGAAATCAAAAGAAAATTGCTCTAACAGTACAATGTCAGCAGCTTCAGCAGGGAGCCCTCTGCTCCAGAGAGATCCAGTGCCCACGGGGTCAGGGTGGTGATGGATGATTTGATGAACATGTGCCAAGGAACTTTTCGTAGCTCACTGACGCCCAGCAGGCTCATACAAGCTTCCCTGAGGCTGTGGGGGCTAAGAGAGGTATGGACATAGGCAAGTCTGAATACTTTAAAGCTTTGTAAATCCTTACGGGTGAGAAAAAAATCACAGCTTATTTTAAGAAAGCTGTTTGGTTGCACCGTGAGATCTCAGCCACAGCTCCAGGAGAGAGATTTGCAGATGCCAAGCTCTCTTGGACCAACTAGGAAAAAAAACATCAGAAGGCAATCAGAGACTAGGACATGAGTGTGAGCAGTGAGGGAGGCCAGACCAGGCAGATGAAGGCAAGGAGCTCCAGTGTTTGTAGGCGGCTCCTTCAAAATGACTTGAAGGGGGTTAGGGCATGATTTGACAATGATACTAGGAATTCATGTGACTCATCCTACTTGATGCATGGGATAACTCTCACTTTTGTTGCTGCAGTTATGTCTGTCCTGAAAAACAGTGTTGTTTTACCAGCAATATGTGTTGTGGGCTTGTTCCTTTCAATCTCATCTAACCAGCCTCAAGACTCAAAGGCTGTCTCAGCACACAAAAGGTCTTGGGGAATTATTGTGGAAATCTCATTTCTGGGCAGTGCCTTCAAGTGAATGTTTTTTTTTTTTTTTATAGGTAGCTCCTACCTCTGTGAGATTATTTAACTGCTGAAAAACTTAGAGTTCTGTGTGAAAACAAAGCCACCATACTATGGTCAAGGGACAAGAGCCAGCTAGTTATATTTCACACTGCTCATTTTCTCACTGGAAAAGATGAGCAGACTAAGAGAAATTTCTTCTTAAAACAAAACAAAAACAACAGAAAAAAAAGTGTGTGAGGACTGGACAAACTTCTAGTGTCGTGTACCTGCAAAAATCCTACAAGTGAGCTTGTAAAATCAGCTAGTCTGCTGTGTTAGCAACCAGCAGCAGGCACTTGGCTCAAAGTCTAATTGAGTGCAGAGAGCAGCAGGGACAGTAACAAGTAGAATCGTAGAATCACAGAAAGTTTTGGGTTGGAAAGGACCTTAAGATCATCGAGTTCCATCCAGTGACATGGTCAGGGACACATCACACTAGACCATGTCACCCAAGGCTCTGTAAAACCTGGACTTGAACACTGCCAGGGATGGAGCATTTATCACTTCTTTGGGCAGTTGCCACTGAAACTGATCAAGATGTGTATTTTTCTGCTATTTGTTTTCTACATTTTGTTTGAATTTAGGACCTTTCATAAGTTCAGAGCCTTGCTTACAAACCTGCTAAAGATTATACAACTTTTTATCCTTTCGGTCATTTGCTGGTTATACTGTAACAACCATGTGTTATTTCCAACACACAAAATACCTGAAATAAGCTGTCACTCTTTTGAATATTAACATTTACAGTGAGTAATTTTAATTTGTCCATAATGAGCAGTTATAAAATTGTTAGCACCTAAGCAGCCCCAACCAGGAAAACTTTGGGAAGAGAGAACGAGCCATGAAACATACTTATCCTATCTGTTTGTCTGTATCAGTGTAGCATACTGGATAGAAACCAGTAGGCCTTTTTTATCTCCTTGTTGACTTAGGTACACATTTAAAAGCCAAAAGAGGTTTTTTTTATTTCATGCTTACAGTATGTATCTCACATGCGTGTTTTTTATTCTCTTCCCACAGGAGACAAAGAAAATACAGCTGAAAAACTAAGGCATATATCTCCATCAGGATTTCAAGGGGGAAAGCCTGCCTGGCTGGACTGCAACGAGGTACCCACACGCACACAGACACATTCCCCAGGACTGGTGACGCCATTGTTCAGCCCTACTCTTGCTGAGAAGGTTTCCACACAACGCTGCAACAATGAATTTCCTTCGGCGTCGTCTCTCAGACAGTAGTTTTGTGGCAAATTTGCCCAATGGGTACATGATGGACTTGCAGCGCCCCGACAGCTCCATGAGCTCCCCAGTTTCTCCTGCTATGGAGAGAAAGCATCCTCAGCCACCGCAGCCCACGCACTCCTCCTCTACTGGCGCCAGCATCTTCAGCTCCATCTCCAGTGCCATGAAGCAAACCACGCAAGCGGCTGCAGGACTGATTGATCACTCAGCCAGCCCCACACCTCCTGTGGCCCAGAAACCCAAGGTCCTCCTAGTGATTGATGATGCGCACACAGAGTGGTGAGTTATCATGATCCACCCTGCTGAATTCAGCTCCATGGGGCTGGGGGATAAGAGGGATCTGGGAAGCACAGGGCATATGCAGGGTAGATGCTTTCACATCTGGGTCACCAACTCTGCCCCCAGGTCTGTGTCTGTTCGGTTTCTTGCATAAATGGCAGAGTAGGCTTTTCTCATATCTTTCTTGAAAAAGATGTTCATTTGATACTCATTGGCAAACTTCTTCATAGCCTCTATATATGAGCAAGCTTAGTTGAACTGTCACATCTAGCAATGGTCCTAAGAGGGCACAGCTGAAGGTGTGTTAGTGGTGTGGTTAAGACCTTAGCCTACTGTTTGTGTAGGCTCTAAAAAATAAAAAGGAACTTAATCTCTCCAGCTTTCAATTTCTCTTGGGCTTTTCTCTCTGTGCAAATTTGTAAATAAATTATGAAGAGATAAGCCAAGCTTACTACTACTAATAGTAATGACTGGAGTTCATTCACTGGTCAAGGGCCCCTCACCTGCTAAACAGAACTGCTATTGGCAAAAGGCTCTCAGGCTCAGGTAGACCTCAGATTTGTCTTGTACATGCAGGTCTCTCTTTATGAATAAAAGTTTGGAAGTTTGTTACCTGTGATATTGGGCAGCAGAGGACACTTCCCAAAGGGCAGGACAATGGAAGTGCACTGAAATGCTGTGGAAATTGCTGCTTGCTGGGTGCTCCTTTTCAAAGCTGGCTGGTTTAGAAAGTGTGAGGCAAACTGGCTAAGAGAAGACTTTTCTGGGGGAAAATACAGAGCATGTGTCTGAGGAGATGCTCTTGTTTTATCTGCCAGCATGTCAAAACACAGAAAAAAGGAAAGGATAGCACAGGCAAGGGGACCGTGCTGAAGACTTCAAAGTGGAAGAATTTGGATTTCCAGGTCTTGGCCAAGTGACATTATTTTATTGTTCTTTTCATCTCATAGCACTCTTCAGTAAAGTTTTCACCTTTAGTCTTCTCTGCTGTCCAGGAGAGTGGGGACAAGGTGGGACCTTCCTCTCCGGGTGTATCTTCACAAAGCAAGAGCTTAGCTTTTAGCTAGAGGGGTAATAACAGGGTACGACCAGCTCAGGTTTCCCCAGCCAATTTGAAGTAAGAGAGGGAAAACAGTGGGATTATTCTCAAAGGAAAAGCAACTTTTTAACTGAGTGGGAAACTCCCTGATAAGGTGGTTACACACACAAGCCTCACAGGAGGCTGATGCTCACCAGCCTTGGTCTCTGATCAGTGTTTTTGCAGTTCCTTGAAGATGCTGCCAGGTGGCAGTCCCTTAACATAGCATCCTCCAGATGGCGATGGGAGTGTCTTTAATGCACAGCTCCAGCATCTGGTGCTTAGCCTGCACTGCTTAGTCCAAGCACGGTAACCAGAGAGGAAAGCCCTAGTTCAAAGGCCAGTTTGGTTTTAACTTGAGATTAACGGTGCTGAAGGTAGGCTGGAAGGGGAAAGGACAAGGGGGGATTGGACTCTTGCAGTCTTTTCATGTTTTAAAATACACACTGCATTCAAATCCTTGCCTTTATATCTTGCAATTGCTGTTCTGTCATGCAGACTTCGTGGTCTGTGAGCTGAGCTTACTCAAGGAGCAGCAGCTGGGAGATATAAAGAGGAAGTATGGCTACCCGCACTGTGTTTACCCCTCCACTCTTGTGTAAGCACTGCATGTATCCTGCTGTCTTGGCTGTCTATAACTTAGCAGTTTCTACACATTATTTGGGACACCTTTCATTTCTCTCAGCTCTCTGCCTCTATCCCACAGGCTTGCAGATATCAAATAATGCTTCTTGCTAAGGCTCCCTGCTTCTTGCAAGGCTCACAACCCTGTAAGGTTGTGAGGGCACTGAACAAAATTAGTGTGTGCATTCATGACCGTATCCTGACATATATATGACATGAAAACTAATGAAGCAACATTATTAACCTTTGCCTGCTGCAGATTTCCATGGCTTTCTGTAGCATGGGCAGAAACACATGCCTAGAAACTTTGCCAGCCTAAAGGTAGCACGTGGTCTTCTTGAGAGAGAGTACCAATGCAACCCCTCCTGGATGCCAAGAGTGCTACTTGGCAGTCAATTTTTGTGTCTCCAGGAAACTCAGTGAGCCCTTGAGAGCAGCTCTGGAGAGCAGTGGCTCCATGGATGTTTATTCTTGGTAAGCAATGCCAGTCATCTCCTTGCTCTCAGCCAGAGTGTTACATGAGCTCAAGCTGATCAGCCTGAGGCAGCAGTGTTTGCCTTGTGAGAGCACAGCTATAGAAGCTGGTTATCCAGGGATTCTGGCCGTCTACTCTGTATCACATAGGGAAGCAGTCCCAGACTTTAGAAGGTGAACAACAACATATAGTTACTTCTGTGCTGGCAATTTTGGGTTCAGAAGAAGAATCATGTTTGCCATGCATTTCACCTCTGCCTGCTCAGGTTCTTGCTACTTGTGAAATTACTGATTTGATTTTCTAGGAACCTTTTTCTTCTACTTTTGAAGTTAAGAGTTAACTCTACTAGAAAAGATCCCAAGAAATAACTACTGAAGCACTACCTTTATTTTAAGGTGGGGGCTTCCACAGTCCTTCCTCCCCCATGTCAAGTTATATGAGGTTTACAACAAGGACTAGCTTGTTCACAGACAGGAAGGGTGAG
>JAVHNF010040735.1:0-10680 GCA_034783455.1 Micropsitta finschii
AAAAGGAAAAGGAAAAGGAAAAGGAAAAGGAAAAGGAAAAGGAAAAGGAAAAGGAAAAGGAAAGGGAAAAGGAAAGGAAGGGAGGGGAGGGAAGGGGAAGGGAAGGAGAAAGGAGAAAAGAGAAAGGAGAAAAGGGAAAAGAGAAAAGAAAAGAAGAAAGAAAAGAAGAAAGAAAAGAAAAAAGGGAAGGGAAGGAAAAGGAAAAGGGAAAGGAAAAGGGAAAGGGAAAGGAAAAGGACAAGGAAAAAAGGAAAAGAAGAGAAAAAAAGAGAAAAGGAGAAAGAAAAAGAGAGAAAGAAAAAGGACAGTGAGCCAAACTGTGAGGAAGCCCATGTGCTGCTGCAGCACAGTGCACACATGCACATGTGTGTACCCGTGTACATGCCTCGCACAGCTGGCCTTCCAACAGCTACAGTCAGCATGGGTGTCTGCGATCTTTTTAATCCACTGAATGAGCCATTGTAGCACAGTTCTGGCTTCCTGACAGGGTGGGGACAATCCACAGCATCCATGGCCTCTTTGTCAAGCATGGGAGGGCCAGGAGCTCTGGACCAACTACAGCATTCTGATGAGGGCTAGGTGCTCTTGGGATAGGAGGGAGCTAAGGGAGGGAATGACACACCTTCATTGTATGCCTGACATAGGTGGAAAAACTCAAGGTCAATAAGGAAAGATAAGGCACAAGGGTCGTGTCCCACCCAGTAGCTCCAGTGCAGAAGCAGACGGAGAGGGATTACCCACCCATGGCACTGCATGCAATGCCCTTGCAGTTTTAACTCCTTCCTCAGCATTCCCTGTGCAGAAAGGCCAGCACTTGCACTGATCGCTAGGATGAGTAAATACAGCCCTGCCATAAATCAGAAAGCATGAAACGTAACACATTGCTTCAGCTGCTGCTCTGGGTTTTAGCTCATTCCTTCTGCTTTCTTTCTATTCCAGAAGGCTTGTTTTACTTTGACTTTTAAATAAGGGCTCCTTTTCCCACAAAATAAATCTTTTCTGACAGTTTTGACCTTTTACAGCACAAAATGCAAAAACCTAGGATGAATGTACCTTCCAAACCAGTAAAGGTTTTAAAATTAAATTGTTTAAGAACAGCAAGGTAGAAATAATTACAGCCATGAACACAGACAAAAGGACTACCCTTACTGCATTTGTTGCAATTTGAATGATCTCCATTGTCGAATGGAGATCTGGAAGCCTCTTGTTTCACCTTACATAGAGCTGTTTGTTAGTGAAATATAGGACCAGGTTTTGTGCTGAAACTCTTCAGCAGCAGCATTATTCAGGCCACAGATACCATCCAAAATGCTTTCTTTCATCAGTGGGACCAGGAAGAAAAGAGACAAAAGAAAGGTTACGTTAGGACCTATGATAGCATCTCTGAAAATGGGAAACAGAAAGATATCTGCTGCAGCAAGCAGAAAGCAAGGACCAAGTTCCCCCTGAGCAGCTGGTAGCGGTATTGCTGAACACCACATTCTCCTTCAGCAAGGCTCTGAATGCCCACAAGACATAGAGCTGCAGACATTGTCATCACTAATGCACCATAGTCCATGGAGAAGATAGTCATCATGAACAGAACAAAATGAAAAAATACAACAAAACAAACCGAAGAAGAAAAATGCACAATTCAGATTTTTGGGAATTTTCTTGTGCCCCTGTAGGTATTTCCAATAGACTCGGTTTTGTGCATTCTGCCACCAAAGTCCTAACATTCATCTAGCAAATTCTTTCTAGTGAAATCACCCTGCTGCCCCCCCATCCATCTACCCCTGATCATCAGGACCAGTGCGTATTTCAGACAACCCTGATTAACTGGCACATCAGCACGATTCCTTCCTCTGCTCTTTAACCACTCACTTGAGATTTACGGTGTGTGAAGTCAAGCAAATGCTTGGCTTAGGTCTGCCATGGCTATTTTGGGTTCAGTGGATAAGATTTACCGAACGGTATACACAATTCAGCTGTCAATTTTAGTCTGCGTCAAGAAGTGTTGCGTGGACTTTGTGCTTGTGATTGATTGTGTCCACAAAGTCCTATAAGGAAGTACTTAGTGAACGTACTTTTGTCGTATTGAGTGTATAGCATTCTTTTCCTTAGAATGAGTCATGCAACAGAAAATTTGATCTGTTCTGTCATTAGAAGTTCCATGGCATTTTATGCAAGAGTAAGATCACATCACAGTGTCTCTGAATGTTAGGAAATTGCATTAGAAGCAGCTCAATATCAACTGTTTAACCAGAGGAGCTTGGTAAGCTTGTTTTTCTGAGGGCATTCTGACCATGCTGCATCCTTTTGTGGATCCTGGGAACACACCAGCAATATGCGCAGTGGGTTTTGTGAACAGCTTGCCCTGTCACATGCTCTACCTTACATAGCTACGCATCATGAGGAGCTAAAAGTTAAGCAATCAACCTTGCATCTGGCATTCTAACTGACAAGTAAGTAAAGTTTCAAAGAAATTTTGTTTCATTTCATTTAAGACAGAGGTCATGGGGTGTGAGGATGTATTTTGCTGCAGCAAACAGGGGCAAGAGGACTCCAGCCCACTGTGTTGCGTCATACCCAGCTAGAAGATCATCATCCCTAAAGTTAATGGAAAAGGAAAAGTCAGGACAACTTGACCTCAGGAGGTAGCAAGGTCTGACATAGGGCTTGGTGTTCTTGCCCTTGTGCCCATTCACCAGACAGCACTAGCACTGGTGGGGACAGTGGCAAGAACCACCACTGTTCATGGACCACAGTCTCCCAATGAGACCTGCCTCCCACCAGACATGCCCAGCTCACATGAGAGGATGAAATGATGATCTCTTTGGTATGACCATCCCAGCAGTAACGTGCAGCAGCCGGCAGCACACTTGTGGCTCTTTTCTAAACACCAAAATAGTGTTCAGTCTGTGCAGTTCACTTCAGCTCTAGCTCTCTCCTCCTCTAATTGGTGTCACCAAAGACAAGTATTGCTTAAAAATAAAGCGGGGTTGTGTCAATATTGATTATTCCACCCTCCCCTCCTTCTGTTTCCAGTGGCAACTAAAAATAATTTACAATTCATTACAGACATAGCATTTCTTGCAGAGTAAGTGCCATTGTCACATTGAAATTCAGTCCATATCTGACTGGAATATCTGCATTTATTTGGTATATAGTGAGAAGGGGGAGGTTTTCTTTCCTCAGAAAAATCTCATCTGCCATCACAGATAAAGATGCTTTCAAATTATTTTAATTTTAAAATACTTGAACTCTGCTTGTGTCCAACATCAGACTTGTTATTTTGTGCTCATTCTGTATGCTTCAAAGATCAAACATATTTATATGCAAATATTTTTGGCCTCCCTAAATTTAGCACATAATAAATGGCTCAAATTTCATTACCAAAGCTGTAAGGGGAGGGAAAAATACAACACTGCAAGGAAAAGCAAGAGCTTTGCAGTTTGTAACCACAGTCCTTTAAAAGCGTGGATGTCAAGGCAAGCGCCCGGTGGCTGTAGATCATTGGGCTTTATTCCATGCTGCAATGGGATTAAGTAGCCTGACCCACATGCCTCCCTGAAGGTTTTTTCCTCACTCCATAGGGACATTTCAAGAACAGATTTTGCTGACAACAGAAAATAACCTCAAAATAGATCCTGACTTTTACCCAACATTTACCTGGTCAGGGTTCAGGCTGCCTGCAAGTAAAAGAAATTAACTAGGAAGAGGAACCTTAGCGCAAGACTTGAGTGCTGCCTCTGAGACATGGCTTTGCATCGGGGACACACCAACAACTAGTTGTTGGTGTTGCTTTTTCAGCAGAAGCCTCCCATGCCCCAGGTGGGAGGTTTCCCCTTATCCACACTGTGCTGTCTGAGATCCAGGCACTCTGTATGCGTGAGGCTTCCTTGATGCCAGAATGAACAGTCCCTCTGCAGGAGCCTGTGCAGGTGCCTGTCCCAAGGAGGTGACCATGGCAGCCTTGCTGAGGGCACTTCACAGGCTCTCCCTCCATTCGTGCCCACCAGCCTGCCCACAGAAGCCATCTTGGCCCAGCTCCTCATCCTGCAGCACAACTGCTTATGGCAAACTAAACCTGGTTGTGGTTTGTAATGGAAAACAGTGCTCTGTGCAAACAGCAGCTCGGCCTTCCTGTACCAGGGTTAGGATGGCCCAAGGTTCAGCTGTGCCCTGCCTGCTTTTGAGTCCTATCCCAGGACTGTGACACCCCTACAAGTTCCTCTCATGACTGCTGGTGGAGCCCAGACCTGCTGCCTCACTGTTCCTCCCTGTCCAATGGCCAACACTTACCATAGGATGCCTCAGGCCTGGGATACTTGTGTTCTACCACATAGCAGAGACTCTGCTCATTGCGGGACGTAACAGCTCATCCGGGACTAGAGGAGAAAAGAAGCCTCTGCTGGAAGGACGATGTAAAAGCAGAGGATGAATCAACCGGGATGGAGTTTATAGCTATATTTGTTCCAGTGCAGCCTCCAGTTTGAGTACCATGATCAGGAATAGCAAAATACCAACAGAATAAGGAATATACGTCTTCTCATATAACCACCAAGGTATTTTTATCTCCAGGCCTCCCCCACATATGTACTCACATATTTTCTTTCATGGAGTTTCAAGGCTCTTTACAAGCTTGTGGCATCTGCTTACCAACATTTGGTGTAAAAATGTCAATATCTGCTCTGCATAGCTGTTCTGAGGGCTACATTTATCAGCCAGTAAAGATCAAGAGCCTCCTGGGAGCTGGCTGGATCAAACTGTCATGATTTCAGCACTGCTTTGCGTCAGACAACAGAATTTAAAGTCAAAACACAGATAGTTTAGGGAGGAAGACAATGTGAATCCCTGAGTCATACCCTGCTGAGGGTGAGGAGAACAGATTAATAGACAGCAAACATGAATGAAACTGAACAGCTCATTTTAGTCATGCGGCTGCTTCTGAAACCCAAAATAGGATTTATTTTTAGTTGTTGAGCATGAAAAGAGGGTTTTGTTTGCACCTTGCCAAGGAGAAGTTGAGAAAAAGAGTTTTAATTAGCATGAGGCAGGCTCCCCTTTCCTTGACACGCAGAGGAGCTCAGCAGTGGGAAGTGATCAGGGAAGTTTTGCTGTTCACAAGCAGCTTTAAGGATGTGCCACCCACAAGACTTTGCACAACCTGGCAACTTGTAGCATCATTCAGACACAGAAGATGCAGCCCGTGCTCCTGCCCCAGCCCAATCCCCTGTGCCATAGCTGAGTCAAAAAACCCCTGATGATTGCTTATAACCAGGTCATGCTTCTGAGGAGCTGCACTGCTCCCCACTGCTGGCTCGTGGGGGAAGGAAACAAAGCAGCCATGGCTTGGCAGCTGGAGAACCTGCACAGGCTCGCCTGAAAGCATTGGAGGTTCCTTAACCATAACCTCCAGAGCTGCCCTTTAGAGAGCTGTGGCAACCACCAGCAGCAGCAGCAGACAGCAAACCCATTTGGGCTCTGCTTTTCTGAGTGAGTGCTGTCTGACCATGACAGTCTCCTTGGCTGGTGTGAGGATCCTACCAAGGGGTACTTGGGTCAGCCAAGGTTGACCTTCACTGATGTTTCTTCATGAGAGAACACAAAGGTTTTACATGGGGGTGAAAAAAGGTGGCGTGGAAGTGATTTGTGCACAGATTGATTTATTTTTTTCATTTTAAATAAACAGAAGTGATTTCACAGCTGTGCGTAGGATTAGTTGCATTATTTAGACCTTTGCTAAATCATTTCATCAAATCTGCTTTGCAGAAACTTCATGATCTTGGGGCTAACCCATTTCTATCCCTTACTTACATTAAGGACTCATTAATTTTCACATGAATCACTCATAAACATGAAAAAGCTCAGTGATTTTTGATCTCCCTGTGTCTGGCAGAAAACCTGCTGGTTTTTATCTGCTGCCTTGTCTTGCAACACAGGATAGGCTATGGAGTAGAACTGCCACTCCAAAATTAACACTCCCATTCTAACTCTTCCATTTTTTTTGTTGTTGTTTTTTTGGGGGTTGTTTTGTTTGTTTATTTGTTTGGGTTTGAGAATCCAACCATTTTCAAAGCACGAACTATGTGCTTGCCTTACTTCACATGGGCAAATATCCTTCTATTCCCAAGTCATAATGGCAACTGCTGCTTCAGCATGCAAGAATCTATCCATGTATCTGAGGAAGCTTGGGAGGCAAGAAGCCATGTTCTGTTTCCTGGACTAAAACATTATCACATTTTTTCTTTGATAGTGCCATTAGTTTCACCAGTGCCATTACAGCCCTTTTGTGGTCATAGGTTTGTCCTTATTTGCTTAGTAAGTATATGCCCACATAGATTCCAATCCTGTTGCTACAGTAATTTATAAAGATCTGGGTCAAAACCAAATTTAGCATTTGGTCAGGAATGTGACAAAGGTAGAAAAAAGAGACTCGGTGCAAGGCACAGCAGAGACAATGTTATGGAATTTCTTCCTGGAGACAACTTCTCCCACGAAGAGGGCAAACAGCTCGATTTGGTAGCTCATGTGCACAAGCAGAACCGCTTCACGTCATGCCCTTTTTAAAAACACATAACAATTCTAAACTTAATTCAATACAGACATGAGTGATTTCATCAAAACGAGAGCACAAATTCGTATCATCCCATGTGGTTATAGCTATTAACATTTGCCTCATCAGTATCAAAGCAGAGAGCTTGTATTTTTAGGGCTGAACTGTACTAACTTTGAATTTCAGGATACGCAGACAGGGAGAGTTGGCTGGCTCCAGTGGTAGCTTCAGTAGTTTGGTGATTATAGGATCAAGGCAATTCCACAACCTCAGTGAAAAAAGCAGAAGAGATACAGGGGTGATCTTTGCACCAGCTTTGCACCAGCTTTGCACCAGTCTCCTGCCTGGCCAGCCTCGCTGCTTCAAGTAGCTGGGCTGCAGTCAGGCATGCCCCATGGCTCATACAGCAGGACCTGCAGCACAGCCCATTTGTCAACTGGCAGAGGCACCCCCTTGGGCAGTGAGGATTTAATGCTATCACCAGCTGTGCAGGAGGCATATTTCTAACAGCAAGAGACAGAGAAATTGAGCAGCACGGTCTGGGAGCAGTGAGCTGCTGCCATGCCTAAATTCACATGGACAAGACACCATGTTCCATCCAACATGGGATGGGGTGGGAGCCACAGGAAGGGTATAGCTAGGGACATGGCACAACAAATCCATCCACTGAAAAGATTAAGAGCTCTCTTAACACCTATCATTTCCTTATCACTCAATCCTGTAAAGGTCTCTTGAACTAGGAAAACAGTGCTAGGCAGGCTGTTTCCTTCTCTAGCAAAAGTTAAAACATAACTGGAGACGTTATTTCCCAATCAGGCTACAATCTACACGACACCTTGTAACACCTCTGTAAGCTGGAAAGAACACTTGTTTGAGCCTCCAAACTGTTTTAGATAGCAGTCTTGCATCTCTCTCAGCTATCAGAGCCTTGACTGGCAAGTAAAATCCATACAATCAGGGGAAAATGCTGTGATTTTCCCCTACAGTAAATACTTTGTGTCTGATACACCTTACTGGTAAGCACCTGGCAAGGGCTGTATGCCCTTCCCAGCCCTGAGGCTCCTGCTTGGCATGGTGTTTTCCTCCAGACTTGTAGCTTTTAACTATATTTTGAAGCAGTCCTGCTGCTGCACTGCCACTGTGCTGCAAATCATCACCTCAGGTCCATCCCATCAGCAGCAGGTCTGTACACACAGGAAAACAGCACAGCCCAGGAACTGCTCACAATGCAAGCTGCATCCCCAAGGAATCAGTGGCCATCTTCCAAAAGAATGACAGGTATCCTGTCATCAATATATACTGCATTTGGTGTGATGCTGGATCCCATAGAAGTGTTCCAGTTCTCCCACAATAAATTGTTTGAAATACATTTCAAAACCAATTCATTGCAGCTGTTTAAAATCAGGTCACAAAGCACTGCAATGAGTTACTGCCAGCCTTACCTAGAGCGTGGCTTGCATATATGCTCCTGCATAGATGTGGGGTCAACAGGGAGTTGTTTGGCTGGCTGCGGTTTTCCGTGTACCTGAAATCTGATTCAAAAGGCCAGATACTACATCTGGCACTAGAGATCTTGTCTGAGGAACTAAATGGATTACTTGTCCATTCAGAGAGGTTTTCACCATCTGTTGCAGATGTAATATTGATGAGGTACTCAATTTTACGTGTCCGTTTCATGATATTATTGTATACAAAACAATCAAAACCAAACACAACCCTTCTGTTTTGATGTTGCTTGCTTTTAATCAGGAAGTCATGACCATATATGTTTGTTGAAGTGGTATCTTCTCAGCTTCTCCTGAGGTGCTGTTGCCTGTAGCAGCAGATGCACATCTTGCTCCAGACAACATCACACTGCTGCTTGGTGTCTCTCTCAGATGGCGGCTGCAGAAGCTGTCCCAGCTTAGTGGCTGTTTGTATGAGCCTGCATTGGCTGGGGCACAAAGCTCCTTTCCTGATTCCTCATCCATCCTTCTGCAAGGACCCTGCAGTGGCTGGTAGGTACAGACTTGGTCCTGTGTAGCAGTCCTCCCTGAGCTCCTGCAGAAGGATTTCCTTTCTCACTGCTATGCTTTCTGAAGGATGTCAATTCCCATCTTACCATATTCTTTTGTAGAACGGAGGTATTCTGTACAGAACAGGAAGAAATGGGAAGGAAGAACTGTAAGTTGTGAGGAGACACATCAGAAACCTTTAAACAAAAGAAACAGTTCACTTGTCAGTGACTTACCTGCAATACGTGAGCCAGCCCAGCCGAGAAGATGTATGTTCTTCTGAAGACCATGGCCAAAGACTCTGAACTTGAAAGGCCAGATGATGTGGGAGCTGAGGCAGGAATATTGAGTCTCTCTTTCAGGGTCTGTGCCAAGGAGGTGGGACCAGAGGGTAAATAGGCTGCTGAACAGTGATACTAAATGTATGAAATAGGGCTTACAATATAAGAGAAATCTTAGGAAGAATAAGGTGAAGTGAGAAGCATAACAGAGCAAATTCCAGCACAATTAACCTGCAGGCAAGGAAAAATAAAGCAGAACCTGCTCCCAAAAGTAAATCCGTACATATAGCTGCAGTTATGGTCCCTGATTTTTACCTACCATACATGAATTACATGACTTACAGCCATTTATTTGCTTAAAAAAAAAAACAGTAAAACAATAGAATTCCACGTATATGCTTCAGTTGTAATAAGATCAAATCAATTTGTAATATACAGAAATTAGAAGCATACCTAAGTGCTTTGAGCAGCAGTGTTGGCTGAATGAGAGCCCTTACCCATGATTTTTATTTACTGTTTACAATTCTTAGTTCTAAGTTTTTGTTGTTCTTTCCCACAGCTGCTCAGATAGCCATGCATCTATTGGCAGCCAGCATCACCCAGAGAGTGTTAACTTGGAAACTAAAAAGAACTGCAGAGGCTTTTCTGTGCCACGTTCATCAGACAAAACAAAACTAAACCTTTCTTTTATAATCATTACAACCAAATCCAACCACTCCTTTTACTAAATAACAACACTTTAGGAGAAAAGATCCCAAGAAACTAACAATCAAACAATGATTTTCAGTCAAACAGATCATAATCCAAGGCTACAAATTTGATTGCTATACTGACCATCAAAAGCGACATCTACAAAAATTCCCACAATCCACTGATAAATATGGTATCTTCCCTTGGCTATATCACCTTTTATCTGAAGACTACTCTGACCTACAGAGTACCTGGTGAATTCATACTTTTCATAGTGCTGATGTAAGTCCTATATTCATAAAGCTACATGAATTTTAATAATGCTGAACAAGTCCTGCCTGACATATCAGCTTCACTAGCTCAAAAAAGATGGATCCTCAAACACCATAGAATATACCCATATGAGCATAAAATTATACACATCCCAAAGGGGTTGTTTTATCAGGTTTTTTTTCAAATGGAAATGCAATTCAGCTATGTTGTTTTCCAGGTCCCTGAATCCTTGGATACTGCAGACAAAAGTTCTGAGATGACCCTGTCTCTCAATGAGGTCTCAAAATACTTCTAGTGTTGTATATCATGCCTCTCCAAAACTTATTTTCAAGTGTCTTGTCAACGTAGAGCTGTCTTGGAAAGTAGTTGTCGCTCCTACACACTGCTTTCTGCTTTATTTAGAGACTGCCAACAACCCTTAAAAAATATGGAGCAGCTGTGATATAAAAACAGATCCAGCTCTAAAATAGCATCCTAGAAAGAATCAGGAGTCCTTGTTTTGCTTGGTTATAGCAAGTCTATCCACTCTATTGTACAGACCAGGTAGATGTGACTGTAATTAAGAACAAGTGCAGCACTTACATGGGGAGAGAGGGTTTAAATTAACATTTCACAGATGACAGACGCTTCCTAACATATGTTTTGTCTGCAGTATAACTCTTCATCGTATTTTTGTACTATTCTCTACTGTGTCTGACAGACTGAAACCTTGGTTGGGACCAGCAAAATCTACTGTGAATTATTTATATTCCAGTATTGCACATGGATTAAGCCATTATACTAGGCTGTGGGAACATACAGCATCTTTTAGTCTCATTTTCTTCTGGTCTGATATGGTTCAGATTAAAGAATAAACCCTGTATGTGTAAATAGGAATGTGTCCCACTGTTTCTTTCACCCTGAT
>JAVHNF010040744.1:0-10566 GCA_034783455.1 Micropsitta finschii
GTTCATCGAAATAAAATCATTTCCACAAGCTTGCTCATAGGGGGCTCGTTCAGAGCAGAACATAAAACTGAAAACAACAGCACATTTCAAGGTCTTTAATAGATATTTTTTTTACTTTAGATGAACTTTAAAGAAAAATGATAATGTAAGCACTGGTAGTTACTCTAGGTCGGGATTTAAGATTACAGCATTTAGTAAGATTATATATTTGATGAACAAGGCGAGGTGGTGTGTGTCAGCCTTTGAAGGGGTTACCTCGCCTAGGAAGTGAGTATTAACAGCATCTCAGCCCTACCAAGATTAATGTCAGTGGAATCAAAACTGGCATTAACAGAGCACTGTTGTCAGGAAGCTCACGACAGTTCAATAACTTTAACACACTGGGTAGATTTCAG
This sequence comes from Micropsitta finschii, assembly GCA_034783455.1. Classification (NCBI taxonomy): domain Eukaryota; kingdom Metazoa; phylum Chordata; class Aves; order Psittaciformes; family Psittacidae; genus Micropsitta; species Micropsitta finschii. Next base: position 396 of record JAVHNF010040744.1, read on the forward strand.
CATGTGTGTCAAAGACTAGTACTGCTTAAAAAGGCATGTGGCAAGTAGGCAGTTTTAATATAAAGATCATAAAAGATTTGAATACCAAATGCACCAGTGTTGAGTATTACTTGTGGGTATTTGGAAAAAAACAAAAACTTTTTTTTTTTTCTTTTTTTTTTTTTTTTTGTCCTGCCTCCTTCTCCCTCTGTTTTTAAATTTATTTTAAATGGGGATTCCCATCCCTGAAGAATTAGTACCGGGTATAATACAACCTCTATAGCTGTCAATGAACCTAATGAGGAAACATGGATTGTTAGCTAATGGTAATAAGGAAACAGTATGTAAGAGAGGGATGAAAACTGCTTTTGATGGGTTTGTTAAACATGATGCTGTATACTTTGGGTTTGATTTTCACTTACTTTTATGTTTTATGCCATGTTTTCTGTGGCAATATTAAGGAGTTCAAGCACTATAAAAAAACCCCAACTATAAATGTCCCTTTGCTAACTAAAAAGGCCCTTCACTGATCTTTGAAGCCAGAGGAGCACTGCTGAAAGGTGGTAATAAGTGTATAGATCTGCTTTTAGAGGCACTTAGGGAACTACACATGAGGGCCGTCTAACCCTTCCCCAAAGGAAGAAACACCACGAGCCCACCCTTCCCCTTAGTAGGTGCACAGAGGCCGGTGCCATCCCACGAGGGCCGTGGGGCCGTGGGGGCCTAAGGGGTAGCGGCGGGGCCGTGTGGGACCGTGGAGGGCGGTGGAAGCGCAGCTGGGTGCGAGCTGCCGGTTCTGCCCGGCCCCGCGCCCTGCCCTGCCTCGGGGGATGGAAAACTGGAACGGGGATCTGTTTTTAAAGCGTCTGCGAAGCGGCTGTGCTCTGCTCTCCTCTGCTCCCGCCCAGCCCATCCGAGAGCGGGGATTTTCTGGTTTTAGCAGTGATGTAAACTAGGAACTATTTTATTTTTCGGCTTGCTTTGTCAAACCTTTCGAGCTGCAAGCAAAAGGCTTTCAGCCTTTGTGCTCTGTGTAACGGCTCCCCTCAGCCCCGGTTTATGTACATGAGCACTGTCTGCGGCTCTTACCCTGGGTTGGGAGCGGCAGTTCGACATAAACACTACTGCTTCTTGAGAAGAATTTGGGATTCATTTCTAGAAAAGAGATAGCAGGTTAATTACAGGTCAAATACCGGTATTATGTTGTGCCACATATTTGTCAGAGTGATAAGTTTGGGGATGTTTGTGTCTTTCAGAGGGGAAGAAAAAGACATATTCAGAGAGGAAGATTAATTTGTCTAACTAAAATACGAAGTCTTAGAAAACCAAACCAAAATGATAAAAGAGGATAGTGTGCTTGTTTGCCTCTGGTATAGGCTTTCCATAAATAAAGGAATTTGGCTGCAAATGATCTGAAGTAATATTTTAGCACAAGCCTTAAACCACACACTATTATTATCTATTCCCATGCTTCTCTATATATATTTCTAAAGATATTTTTGCTGTCCTTGTCATTGTGGAAGCACATGCTTTCTCACAATTTTCTCTTTTATAAGTTACTAGAATTTGAAAACCTAAATCTGACTTTTGGTCTGCCCTGATTCTTTAATAGCTGCTCAGCTCTGCAGTTTGCTACTGAAAATCCAGAACTGCTGGGAAGGAAAGATAAATAAATAATAAAAAATAATAATTATTTGCTTTAAATGTGTGAAGTGTTCCAATAATTTTAAACAGTTTAATTTAAATTTTAAACTGCAAATCTTCAAGCTCTAATCACTTCTAAACTGAAGTGGTTTTAACCAAATGTGAAGTGCTGCAGAGTTTTAAATGATTATGCCTGGAGTAGATGACTATAAACTTTGCAGAGGGTTGAAAACTCTCTTTTTCTCTTCTTTTTTTTTTTTCTTAAAAAAAACCAAAACCAAACCAAGCAGCATTACACACGTTACACAGCATTAAACTATTTCTGCTGAAGAAGGCGAGGGGCTGAGAGGGAAGCTCTATTAATACTGCTAGACCAAAACAGTGAAAGGATAAAAGCATTTGAGAGTTTTCAGAGGCAAAAAGTCCAGCGCCAGGCTGAGGCAAATGTAAAAAAGCCATTCCCAGCTGGAGAGCCCGGGTAGGGCCAGGGTGGTGCTGGGCTGTGGGTGCAAGGCAGGGGGGGTGCTGGGGGATCCGTGGTCCCCAGGCTCCGGCGCTGCGGGATGGTGAGCCTCGGCGAGGCTCTATGGAGAGGAAGGTATGTGTGCAGCAGGGGGATGGTTAACACTTCCAAATTTGTAGCTATGTTTTTAGGACTCTTTCCAGCATTAGCTTCTCTTCAACATTTTTATTTTAGGGTTTTCAGTCTTTGCATTATGTGTTTTTCCTGTTTGAGGGAAAGAGTAAGAAACTTAAACTAGAATTCAGAAGCTGGTCCAGGACTCGGCTCCAGCTGGAAAAACACATGTGCTGGCATTCAGCTCCTGTAAGCTCCTTTCTGACTATTTTGAATGCTGGCATTGTTACAATAGGCAGGGGAACAGCCATGATAGCCCAGGGTGACAAATTGCTCAGTCTTGTGCATATATGTTTTTGCCTGGCTGGTTTTTATTAGCATGTAAGCATTATCTGCGGACTGCGCATTCTTTCCCTTTCATTTTCATGACCCCGTCCACTTCAGACGACTGACAGATTCACTATGTGATTTTCAGCTTTTGATGATAACTTTTTGACAGCGGTCCTTATCTTTTAATATTATTATGATGATTATAACAAAGGGCTGCATGTCGGGCAGTGTGGAAATCAGACTGGGTGCTGCCTCCTAAACTCTGGTGATAACTTTGTGTTGTTTTAACAACAAAATAGAGCACACCTTCATGGATTAAATGAGGAAAAAGGGGGACAACTGCCGAATGTGATTATTTGGATTACTGCAAAAGGTAGCTATTTTATGTCAATAGGTAGCTATTTTGTGCCTTACTCCTTCAAGGACTTTGGTACTTATTTAACCTTCCTCAGGTGAATAATCCCATTAATTTAAGCAGGATTACACATATGTGTGTAAGGGCCAGGAGCTTATTATGCAGAGATGTAAATAAACATCAACTTTTCCCCTTTGGTTAAAAAGGAGACTCTAGTAAGTGAATGAAACTAAATGAACAAACAAAAAACAGATGAAAGAGAAAACATCCCTTCTTTCTGAAAGAAAATAACTTACATGCATCACTTAAGATTTGGCAGCCTCTTGTCTCTTACAGACTCTGCTGTTGTTTGCTTAGAGATGGCTGAATTACTATTTTTGATACCACTTAGGATCATGTGCTAGAAAAGGGTTCTCATCAAAGCCTCCCAGTGGGGACAGACAAGATCTCTCCAGCACAAACCCCACTCTCCAGCAGGGACGATGGAGGGAAAGTGGTGGTGGGCAATTTTTGCTGTGCAGTCCCTCTTTTGCATGGGAATTTGAATGAAAGATATCAACACACTTAGTGTGTGCAAATCAGAAATAGCTACTTGCTCGGCATTTGCTGAGGAGAAAGGGTTTTGACTTTGTAGCTTGCTTTCACTGCTGGTTAAAGAGCTTTAACTTCTCATCATCCAGGTTTATTGCTCTGATTTTTGTTCAGTTTTGCTGTTCTTTCTGAGGGTAGAGGCTGGTAGAGGACACTAGATGCAGAAGATTGATTTCTTTCCCACTCCAGTATCCATTTTGTAGAAAACTGACTTGAATTTCCTGGTCGTCCTTTCATCATGTCAGTTAGATGCTGCTTTGTTATTTTGATTTGAAACAGCTGCTAAGGGAATCTTTGCCACTGAAGTTTTGGTGACAAAATGGAGATTATATCCACAAACAGGCTCCCAGACATGTCTCCTTCCTTCTTTGCCTTACAGGGAAGGAGGTGAGTTTAGTATTAGGAAATGCCTCTGGAGGTTTCATGATAGTAGAAAATACTCCTTTGCTTTGAGAATTCAGTACTGGCAAGCAATGGAGGAATGATAACCCCTTTTCAATTCTGCAGTGCAGTGAATGGGTTGAGTCAGGACAGAATCCTCTATCCCTGTTTAGCAGATGTTCCTCTTTCATGCATTGAGATTTTCCAATCAGTATATCCCATGGTCGGACTCAAGCAGTACAAGATAAAATCAGTCCTTTCAGTGGGTGGAAAACCAGTCATGAATGTGTGAAAACTGTCTGGGAACATCCACACTCTTCATTAAGGTCTTTGTGTATACCGAAGGTGGTAGAAAAGCTCCTTCCATCTTTGAATTTTGGATTAGATTTATATGTGGATTTCGGTGATCAGCAGAGGTCTTGTTATGGGTTGCTGTCTTGGCTGAATGCTGGGGGTTGACTTCTGAAGGTACAAAGTGTGTGCTGTGACAGCACAAGTGAAGAAACTGGGCTTTTATTTTTCTGGCTAAATCAGATTCTCATATCCTGTAGACTGACTGCTGAGGAGGATGTTTAGCAGACTGCTCCTTCGTGAATCTGGTCAAAGCTTTTGTGCTGAAATGTTCATTCCGTTAAAAACACACTTGTTTGCTGGCACTGAGACATTTCAAAAGAACAGGACTGTTCTAACACATCTTCCAAATGATTTCAAAACTGGACAGTGAAGCAGATTTCCATCAAAACCAGCCTGGCTCCTCACTGCTCCCTCTCTGCTGTCCACCCTCTGGGCTGCCTGGGCTGGGGTAGTTGCAGGTGTCATCCCTGCTGCTCGTGTGGCCCTCCTGCAGCCCCAGGGTGCCCTTGCAGCTGCCAGGCACACCTCTGTGGCAGCAGGTTCTGGGGCTCCTGAACACCCTGCTCTCGTTGTAGGGCCATAGCTGAGCTGGAGGTGCCTGTGCTTGGGCTCCCCTGCACTCAGCACTTCTAACCAAAGCATTTCAATCATTTACAATGTCTTGAATTCTCCTTTTCCTTACCCAACTTTGAAACCTTCACTCTGATGTGGATTTTTTGTTCTTTCAAATCTGCAAAGTTTCCCTCAGAAAGGTCACCCAGAAAGCCAGTACTGGTCATATTAATGCACCTGGCTAACACGGTCTTAGAAGAGAAAGTGATAGAAATGCGTGAGAACATGAACTGGTAGATAGAGGGGTTATCTGTAATGTCAGAAAATAGGTAAATAGTGCCTCACTCTGCAAACACTTACCATGAGTGCTAATTTTCTGGAGCAGTCTGAACACCTAAATGAGACTGTGCCCTGGGAATAAATGCAGAACTTTGGACCATCATTTTTTGTAAGGCAATATTGCTTCCTTTGGGTAAACAGAGTAATGAACTTCTAGTGGATCTGTCTCTCTGTTTTTCTGGAGGCTTTTATGGAACGTGGCTTTCATTGAGGTTTTGTCCCTTCTCTAGGGGCTGTACCAGCAGTGCATCTTTTCCTTCTGGCTACTGCCCAGCCAGAAATGTCCCCCATCACTGGTTTCAGTAGGGTTGGGGGACAGCTCTCTGGAGCATGGTGAACAGTTAGGTGCTTTCCATCACTGTGCTGGTCCATCAGGGAGGTTAAGTTTAATTTGCTGCCTAATCTCTGGTGGTGAAATTCATTTCTGCTCTGTCTGTTTAGTTTGTTGTGACACCCAACCAAGCCAATGTCCGCTGGCTCCCTTTGCTGCCAAGGGCTCCGGGTGGAGTGGAGCAAGGAGGGGTGCTGGCTGCTAGTAGCTGCTCTCCTTGTGCTTGGCCTTGATGCAATGTAAAGAGACATACCTGCTTCCCATGCAGAGCCCTAGTAAACTCGTCACACTGCAAGTGTCCATAACATTGGAGGTCCGAGATCACCTGAGTTTCATCCCTTCCTTTGCGAGTTTTAGCACACAAATCAATGTGATTGTTCCAGTTCCTCTCCTTTGTTTTTTTTTTTTTTGTTTTATTTTTCATCATATAATTTTCTCACATTGGGTAGGGCAGGAATACAAACAGAAGAATAGAAGGAAAAGGTGAACACCTTATGGTCCTGCTCACATGAGACATTTCAAAACTTCTACATCTCTCTCAGTATTTTGGCTCTGGTTTTAATAACTTTTAATCACTTTCCTCGTTAGCCTGATTGTTCATTTTTCAATATGCTCCTTTAACTACTTATATACCTCACAAAGAATACTGCAGAGAAAGCAAACTAATTTATTAGAAAAGCAGAACCACATGGCATTCCATATTGGGCAGATTTGTGATGAGCAATTAATTATTTCTATTTTCTCCCTCCCCAGTTTAAATACAGTTTAAGTTGTTGATGTTAATATTATCAAACCAACATTTTTATATCATTTGCCAGGCTTGACAGAATTAAGTGGATTTCTTTAAGTGATAATAGACATAATTAATTTGGTGTGTAAGTTGCTTTGTCGCCTTTGAAGTTAAGTAAAAAATGAGATGTTAAGACTGAATTAGTGCTATTTAATTGGAAACCACTATGAAAAATAAACTACATCCACGGTAGTTCCATGAAATAGAACAGAGAGAGTGTACGTATAACTGCAGAAATTAACAATTTGTGGTTGAGTGTTTTGCTTTAATAGCTGTAAGAGTGGCAGCAGTGATGGCAAGTACAGTGGAGAGGAGGCAGAGCAACACAGAAAGGGCAGGGCTGAGCTATTTGAACATGATTGACAAGAATAGTTACATGAGATTTCTTTATAGGTCACACAGACAGAATGAAACCATTGCTCTTGGAGATAGTACAAGTGTTTCATTTTCCTTATTTCATCTTTTGTAGTCCTATAGTAAATAGAGTGGCTATATGCAATGTTGATAATTTGCAAAGGATGTTAGGCTCTGCCATGTGCCTGGCTTAGTAGATATTTGGAAGACAGAAGATGTTAGCATGTTTAATGGCTTTTAACATACAGCACTGCTTATCAGAAGGCCATCATGAAAAATGACATGCCAGAGACCTGGGATTCTCCTGTGAATCAACTGGACAGCCTGGAAAATCTAATCTGTGATATCAGTATTATAAATTAGGTTTTACTCTCAGATATTATCAATTGATTATCAGCTCAGTCGTGTGTAAGGTAAAATTTGGCTATTTATTAAAATGAATAGGTTTCTGGCCTCCCTTTTATCTCAGGAATAGCCTGATTTAAGTCTTCAGCTGTTAGAAGAAAGTTCTGGCTTTATTTTCACCCATGAAGTCAAAACAGCTGCAGAAGAGGAGTATGTGGAAGAAGGGGAGAAAGCATGGAGTTGACGTTCCTCAAGTGAAGGGCAGCCTGGTAAACCCTAGTAAAACCAGTAATTCCCTCCAATAATAGTGGTTTAGGCAAGGTAAAAAATGGGTGCTATATACCACTGTGGTGAACAGGATGCTCTAGTTTATATTGGATGCCAGCTAGATAAAGCTGGCTGTGTAAGTGAAGAGATTACAGCCGTGCCTACAAAAGGATGAAAACTAAAGCTTTTATTCCTGAATTTGCAAGGAAATAGTGTGGATTATAATACCAAGATTCCTTTTCCCCCTCCTACACCTTTGTTGACAGTGAAAACACCACACCAGGTTCATTCTTGGTCAAGTATGTGCCCACAGACCTCTCCAATCTGGGTGTTAAAAAGAAGGGGTGCTGTTGAGGAGTAAACAGCAGATGCCTGTGGTCACCTCTAAATTACTGTTTTGGTGAAAGGTACTAATAGCTGCCATCAAATGAGCCTTTGATCCAAAGACAATAATAGGTCTCATTAAAATCAGTGGGTTTGCCAAACACTTCTTTTCAGGCTCTGAAGAAGCAGCAACTGAGCCTCTTTAAATAGCAGAAACAATGAAGAGATTTCAGACAGCACATGCCAGGTCAGAGCTGAGCATGTAGGCAGGGGGATTTCCTTGGTGGCACACAGGGAGTGGGATTTTTAATTTGTAGTTGCTGAGCATCCAGTGGCAGCAGTGCCATGTGAAATCAGGAATAGCAGTTATGAGCAGGCCTGCAGTGGCAGGAGTGGGATTGAGGGTCTCAGGTGCAGAGCTTGGTTTAGCTGGATGGTGAATTCTTGTACAGAAACTGGCTACCAAAAACCCCCTCCATGTTCAGGTAAACATACCTCTGGTTTGGCAAAAAACAGGAGAAGTAAAAACACAGCCTAGAGAAGATCATTGTACTGTGTCACTGTTTTCTCATCTAGAGTGGTCCTGGGAGAACTGGATGCTGTCTAACTGCTAAGACCAAAGGAGCAACAGTGATACACTTGAAAAACAGTGAAGTCCATGGAAGACTCCTGTTGCCTTTTGTGAGCTCTGGGTCAGGTCAGGGTTGCCAAGAGTTTGATACTGCTAAGATGATTATCTCAAGGGGACGTTTCTGAGGGAACTGTACAATGGGGGAGACAATACTTGCTTTGCCTGGTTTTGACAGTATGTCATATTCGATGGATGCTCTCTTCACTTTCCAGCTTTTGACAGGCTGTAAGAGCTAATTAAACAAAACTACTAAATTCACATGCTTCCTTCAAAGGAGCACACATCCTGCAAACAGTTAATACCTACTATCATGGGTATGTAACTAGTCAGTGCGCTATAACACATATTGCAGAGCCTACTGAAGGCAGATATTGCCAATTAACACATGATATTACCAATCAGCATTCATGCCATTTATAGAACACGTTGTCTTGCTGCTACTGGAGCTTCAAGACCCACAACAGTATGAAAGTATTTTTAAAGTAGGATTTTATATCAGAGAAGGAGTAAAGCTCAGTTTTATTGAAGAGGTGGAAGAGTAACAAAAAGCTGAACTACAGGGAAAGGAGCAGCATTTTACAAACACACAGAAGGACAAAGTCTCTGCCCGGAGGGTCTTATAGTGTCAGGCCAAGGAAATTCTGTGTGAGACATCAGAGGATGACAGTGGGAGGCAGGAGGGAAGGAGACAAGGTGGTGTGAAAAAACACAGGTGTGTACCCCAGAGAACAGCTTTTTTATATTGTTCTTTGTCAGCAGATTGTGGAAGTAGGGAAGGCTAACCATCTCATGGGCAGCATCGACCGGAAGCAAAGAAACATAGTCTGAAACAGGTATTTAAGAAAGGACAACAAATGGGTAAAAGGCCACTTTCTACTTCCCCAGGTTTGGGCTGCCTGGAGAAAAAATAATTCTCCAGGCAGCAACAAGCAGCTCTGTGTTGCTGCGAGTTATGCCGACCTGGAAAATACTTTGATGTGGGCATTTGCTGGAGTATTTTTTATTCCTCCCCACTCAAGAAAAACCCTTCTTACCTTTTCTTCCTGTCCCTTTGCTGTCACTGCTGTCCAGAAAGGCTTCCACGGAGTCCTGTCAGTACTTGAGGTCAGAGTCTGGTATTTTCCTCTTTCCCCAAAGTGTACTCAGCAGCAGAGAGATTCCCTAGTTTGAGGGACTGGGAGTGGCAGCACAGGGGTTAATGAGAGAGATGGAGAGACTCATTAGTGAGGAGACACAGGATAGAAATACACACATACCTGTGTATTTATTTTAGATACAGATATATAAACTAACCAGAAAATAAAGTCACTACAGAGAAAGAGTACTCCCTAAAAGTGGTTGGACATACAATTTCTTTTGAGGCATTAATGTATGCTGTCTCTAGTGATGCAGTTTGTAAATCAGAAGAAAAAATGAGCTAGCACCTTAGGCTGAAGAAGAACAAACCAGGCCTGGGAAGTCTTATCATCTTTCACTGGCCATTTCTTTTCTTTGCTTTTCATTGAGGAAGAAATGTTGGTACCTCCTGCTGCAGTCCAGGTATTGATATAAGCTGGTATTAGTATCCCATAAGGGATGTATTTTTTTTTTTTTTTAATGTGGGTTTTTTTTTCAGCTGAGGTGCTGTAGTATTATGCTTTGTATTCTCCTGGTGCTAAATAATCACATTGTTCTCACTCAGCTTGTCAGGAGGTTGCACTGGAGCCTCTGAGGTGACTGGACCTGGAAAGCTGCTAAAAAGAAAGATAGGTGAATAATTGCTAAGGGTATTTTAGAGGTGTTTCTGCCTCCTCTGTAATTAAGAAAGCAAAGCTTGGGGTCTATATAGATGTTTGCACAATTTTTTTTCCTCATCTCATTTATTTTTAACAAGAGAAGTCTGAGTAGTGCTCCCTTCATCTCATTTCCTATTTCTAAATGCTACGGGAAAAAATAAAACTGAAAGGAATTAGCAATGTCACCTCTGAAAATGTGCCTCTCCCCCCCATCCACCGATGGAAAGTGAATACAGAAGATAACTAATTCTG
>JAVHNF010040758.1:4529-23166 GCA_034783455.1 Micropsitta finschii
CAAAGAGAGAGGCTCTCTACTACCTAAGAGGTCCCAAGAGCTATGCCTGCTAAAGCCCTTTGGTTGAGCAGTGGTCCTGCCACCCTGTTTAGAGCAATTCACTGGGAAATGGTACCAGGTGCTCCCAAGCCTGAGGGGCCTGAAGTCATAGCTGTTCATTCTCAGCTGTAGTTTGCCTTGGCTCCTACCTTTCCTATGGGTCAAAGAAAAGCTGTGGACCCAGAGCACCATCAGACTGAGAGCTGTATGGCCAAAATACTGTAGCTCAGCCCTTCCCTGTCTAAAGAGACTGCAGCATGCTCACACTATGACTAACTCACTTTGACACTGTTTCCAAACAGCATTCTCCTGGAGAAACTGGCTGCTCATGGCTTGGATGCGTTCATTGCATAAAAAACTGGCTGGATGGCCAGGCCCAAAGAGTGGCGGTGAATGGAGTTAAATACAGATGGTGTCTGTTCACAAGAGGTGTTCCCCAGGGCTCAGTAGTGGGGCCAGTTCTGTTTAATGTCTTTACCAATGATCTGGATGAGGGACTGGAAATAAAAATTTCTTCATCAAAAGTGTTGTCAAGCATTGGAACAGGCTGCCCAAGGAAGTAATTGAGTCACCATCCCTGGAGGTATTGAAAAGATATGTGGATGTGGAGCTTAGGGACGTGGTTTAGTGGTGGACTTGGCAGTGTTAGGTTAATGATTGGACTCAATGATCTTAAAGTTCTTTGCCAAACTAAAAGATTCAATGATTCTAACTGGTGATGAGTAGTACAGGTACTTATAAAAGGACCAAACTAGACAGACTGATCTACATTTCTGCATTATTCCATGTTATTTCTGTGTCATGTTTCTGATCAGTAGTTTGCATCAAAATTGTTTTGCAATCCCAGGACAAGTTAGCAAACTGTAATATGGAGATATCCGTGAAGAGGTCTAGTGTCACACAGTTTACGAGTTCCTGGAACACCCATCACTGTGAAACTAGGGAAAAGGTACAGGTACCTCCAGAGCAAGACTGGAACCAAGAGACCTGGAGCTTCATTTTCCAAAAGATTTTAGGCTTATCACCTAATCTCCCTGTGCTTCTATCACCATCTATAAAACTGAACTACTCCTTTAGTACCTCTCACGAATACGTTGTGAAGAATGAATTCACCAGAAAAGCCTAGGAGTCAGAGAGTGAAGACTGGTATTGCTTATGCCATTATGGGCTCCTGCCTATCGTACCTGTCACATGTAGTTAGCACCAGTTGTAATATAACACAGAAACAAGACATAATGAAATTCATAGAAAAGAAATAATGTTCCTCTTCACAGCAGCTGCTCAATCAGAAACTCAGGTAAATTGAACTTATGGACCTTTGTATTTTTACTTTTGAATTTAAAAATGTAAACTGTTACAGATAACTACCTATTCACATCACTGCATTTCTCATTGGCTAACAGCAACATTTCTCCTCACTGAAAGTAGGATTAATTCTTGTAATTAAGTAAGGAAAATAAAGTGGCTAATTTATTTGTGATATTTAATTAACTTTACATGCGCTATTTATGAGCAAATGGTAAATGCAATTATTGCCAATTTCTGTGTGCTTCTCTAGCATGACCACTGTGAAAAGCCAGAACTGTTTGCATGTCTACTCATACTTAGTAGATATGCATATCTACTCATACTTTCGTACATTAGAAAATTGGATTTTTACAAAGGCAATAGTCTGTCATCATCTCTTTGTCTTCTGCAGTACTTGCATATGTAAACTCGTCTATCCCTCTATATGCTAAATGTGCAGATTTATCCTGAGCCTTTACATCAACTATTGTGCATATTATTTGGTACAGATCAAGACACAGAAGCTCCTGTCTCCATCTCACACATCCTACAGAAAAATTCAAGTGCACTAGGAACCCCAGTTCTGTCAAAAGACAATTCTTTCTTGAGTAGCCTGTTTGATTTTGAATTCTCTTTAATGCCAGGCTTAGGTGATGGGAGATTCATGGAAGTGATTTAGCATAAATAAAGCTTCTATTAAATGACAATTAGAATGATGCCTCTGTAATGGCAGACCAAATAATCTACCACGTATGCTAATAAGACAACATGTCCTTAAAAATTGGCAACAGAAAACCTTTGTTTCAGGGAATTCCTGCACTTGCTTTCAAGTTTATTTTAAAAATAACTTCCTCTGGCATCAATCCCACATTAATTAAGGATTTGTTACTCCTAAAAACTGTCACACTTCAATTCACAGGAAAACTTTCATTTCCAAAACTTATTGCTAGATTTAACTCCTCTGCAGAAAGCCATTTTAATCATCAAAAAAGATATTTATGGTTTTCTTCTGGAACATAACATGCTGACCACCTTTGATATTACAGTTCTTTTCCCCAAGAATCAGTAACTAACCAGTAGCTGTTTTACTGTGTGCTTCATGAATGCTGTAAATTCTAATAGATCAGCATGTTGCTTGCTATGATCTGCAAAAAAACTACTATTCTTTGGTTTATTAACATCTACATTACTCTTGTTTTTAACAAGCAGCAATTGCTCATTTATTAAAAATCTTGCTGTAAATTACAAGCATGGAATTGATACTGCTGCCAAAGTCACCTCAGAAACTTGCAAAAGTGTAAGTTAAACAGGTAAGTGGCTGGAGGGCCCTGTAACTTTGAAAGCCAGAGGTTGTCTCCAGCCAGTGGCAGCTAAGAAAGCTGGTTTCTGGTCATTCATTCTGTTAGTGGTCTAAGAAAGTGCAAAAAACCCCACCCCAACCCAAGTCGTTCCTTGGCTATTTTAACTCCAGTTCATACCCCTGAGTGTGAACCTGTATGCCTGAGACATAACTGTGAATATCCTTCTTTAATCATTCATGATGAGAAAGGAAGGTCACCTGAGGTCAGTGCCCCTCTTCAGCCTCAGTTGTACCAGTTTCTGCACCTTTCTTCACAGCATGAGGTTTGCTATGGTGACATCTCAGCACTATCACTAAATTCCAAATGGCTAGTGCTGCAGCGTATGGTGGCAGAAACCAGGATGAATCCCCGACTTCAGTGCTTACAGCTGGATCTAATGCTGTGTGCCTGTGACTTTTTTCCTTTCTGCAAACTGCACACTGAGGCAACATTATTACATGGTTTGGCTTTAGTTTAGTAATTTTCAACCTTTTGATATCAGTGGGGAAGTGCCTGCTTATTTCTGTAGCAGTAAAATTAAGCCTTACATTTCACTTAATAGGAAACATAAAAACAAGAAGACATAGCATATGATTAAGTATGTTTCTCTAGGAGAAAACGATCATGACATTACAGTCATGTGTAATGTCATCTGCTGTGCCACTCTGCTCCTGCATGGAAAGGTTGAAATCAGTCCAGCCAGTGCTCAATGAGACATTTTCTTCTTTGAAATCAATCAGATAATTTTCAAGTAACCAGTCACAGAATGTGCTGAAGTGAATTATTTGAACTAAAGCCATGCTATTATTAAGGAATTGGAATAGGTACAATACAACAGGAACAGTACAGACCTGCATATAAAATGAAGCCTGAGTATCTTTACTGATCTGCTGGATCATCTCAGGCTGGATCATCTCATTTCAATTCTCTGCATCTGTTTTATCTTCTGCACTTTACCTGCTGAGATCTGTAGGCTCTTAGTAACAGGAGCCAGCTATGAACTGTCTCTCATGCTGTGCCTTTGAGCACAAGAAGACACTAGCACAGTTCAGTTTTCCCTGAGGCCTCTAAAAGCCATGGCATAAATATATAATAATGATGTGGTCCAAATTAGGAATATCAAAAAGCAGTTTATTAGTGACTTTTATTATCAAATAGCAGGCTTTAGTAACTTAAAAAAAAAAATAGGTGGATACTTCTAATCAAGTTCAAATAAGGGGATTTTAGCACGTTTTCAGCAATGGGAAAATATTGGTTAAGCTGGGAGCTGGTCTTGCTTAGCTGAGTGCTGAACTTATTGTCTTGATTTGACATATCTTTTTCTGGCCTAAGAACAAATAATAATGACAAGTTTTATGTTTAACCACTGAAATTCACACTAACTGTGCAGAGTAAACCCCCATTGGTTCTGCTGTGTTTTGTGAAGGAAAGGGATAAACCAGAGTAACCTCAACCAAGGAACTAGAAATATGAATAATTATCTTCTGAATAAGTTGTCCTCAAGAAAAAAAAAAAAGATTAAAAGACTGGAAGAAAGAAATCAGGGCTGGTATTGACCATAGTGTTTGAACAGGGAGAGATCTGGGTTTATATTCAGTCCTTAATATGTCATTGAAAATCAAAGCAAGGTGGGATACGCTGAAGAGTTTTGACGAGTGTGTGTATCCACAAGACAGTCTCTTATTTTAAGGGTTGTGCTGACCTCTCGAGAAGGGACCTTTACCCCTGACAGAGAGGTGGCCCACATCCTTTGCTTTTATAGCAGAAGGTTTGGGGCCCAAGTTATCACTTGAGTTTTATGCTACACTGAACTCCTTAAAATCCTGATTTATGCTTTACTCCTTATATACTGGATATTATCACCTCAGAAACCCTTTTGATTTCAAAGTTGTTTTGCATAAGATTGGGAAGATGAAGGCAAATTAGTTCCACTTTGTCAAGCTCGAATTATTCCAAGGCAGTTTAACAAAGGCTCTTTAAGCAGAAGAAATATCCCAGTTTCACAGAGGGCAATGTTTCCCTGGGTCCTTTGGTGTTAGAGACCAGCCTGTTAACTATTAACATCTACTGTGGGATTTCCAGCCTGCACCAGAGAAACACCCAGCCAGGAAAGACCTTTCCCCTCCTCCATGAGCCCTTCAGCATTTCCTAATGAGCACCCTGGAAAGGAATTGGACCATTTTAAACCCAAGGTCAAGGGAAACTTTGTTGACTGAGAGAATCATGCAGCTGCTTTGGGGCTTTTCCTCAGTGGGATTGAGCTGAGCAGAGGGAGAGGGCAGCCCTTGCTGGCCTGGTGCCTCCGCAGGCCTCAGGGCCTCCCTCCCTCAGCCACCCCCAATAACCCCAGCAACCTGCTGGCAGGCCCAGCAATGGAGTAGGGTTTCTGTCTGCAGCCATGCGGAAGGGTTTCCATGGCCACCTGCTCCATGGCCATGCTCCTGGCAGGGAGGCTTTGTGTGGCAGGACAGGCAGGGGCAGGAGCTCTGTGCCTCTGCCTGCAGCCCCATCTCTGTGTGATGGGCTCCCTCCCCACCTGTGCCCATAACCTCTGCCACACCATGAACACACTGACCCATTTCTCCCCACTCTCTGTGGTTTGTTTAATTTCTTTCCACTTTTTTTTTTTTTTTTAATTCAGCTTAAAAGAACACATCTTACCTTTCCCAGCAGTCCCAGTGCAGGCTGCAAGGCTGGTCCACAGAGCAGCTAAGCCACTCCACAAAGAGTTAAAAAATACTGCCCCAGTCAAGAAAACAACCCCAATAAAAGACACTGTTTTGTGGTTGAAGCAAACTGTTTGGAGATGTCGGTGTCCCTGTGAATAGCCAGATCCCATCCCCTGTCTGTGTGGTGAGAGGACAGGATGTGGACGGCACTGTCCCCAGGCTCTGGACACAGAGCCCAGCCGCCAGCCTTTGCTCAGGTCTGGGCACAGGGGAAGGGTATCCCACAATGGGCAGCTGCCACATGCCTGTAGTCAAGGGGACACGCCAAGGACTACTGAGAGGCAGCTTGAAAGCCTGATCTTTCACCCTCTCCTTATTTCTAGCACTGATACATAATGCATTGAAAGGTGGAGCCAGGCTTCATCCCTATTAATGCCTTAGGGATGGGAAATTGGAGATTACTTTTGAATTGGAAATGGTGCTGACAGTCTTTTGAGAAGTAAACCTATCCTGAGCAAACACGGAGAAAGGGAAAACTGTTTTCCATTGCGCCAAGTGCGTGGTTTCATTCTAGCTGTGTTCCACTCACAAAATTACAGTTTTTGGTGGAATACATTTTTTTGATAAATTTATATGGCAAAACAAGTCACATTTATTTTGTTTCTCTTTCATACAGGGGAAGAAACTGCTTTATGCAATTTCTTCAGCAAGCAGTACTCTTTCTCTGACCCTTACTGTTTAAGTACATGACAAGACCCATGAAAAAAAACCCGTTTATTCCAACTTTTGACAAACCTGCTCCCTCTTTCTAAGTATATGTGGCCCCAGGTTTGCAAACTGCTCTGTGGATACAGGGATCTGTGCAAAGCAGCTTGCAGGTTCACAGCTTGCATTGGAGATCTGCTGCTATGAAGTGAAACAAATGATAAGACTGATGGACACTAAAGGATATTGATAATGCTATTATTACTGAAGAGTGCTCACAGGAGTGCCATTTTACAAATAAGCAGTAATGTCTGCCCTGAGGAAATTAAACTTAAGCCTTTGCCTGTATAACAGCTTTCATTTTAGGAACTCAGTCCTTTAACCATTCACCAATTCCTCTTGCAGTCCTAAATACATAGAGGAGGAAATCAAGCCACAGAGAACTGAATCCTCTTCCACAAATATTACAAAATGGCTCTGCAGAGCTGCCTTCAGGAAGCTTGGGCTCAAGGCACACAATGCTGCTGCTGCTCAGGAAGAGCAAGGGAGTCCAGCACGGTAGAGGTGTGCAGCAGAACTCTTCATCTCAGCCTGCTGAGATTCCAGGGCATGGGGCAGCAAACATTGCCTTTTCAACCCTGTTCAGGCTGGGGAGTCACACTTTCACGTAGCCCATGACAGCCTGTGCTGAAGCAGGCTCCTGGTAGGACCCATGGCCCCACAGGGGACTCATGCTAGAGCAGTCCATCCCTGAAGGACTGCAGCCTGTGAAAAGGACCCATGCTGGAGCAGTTCTTGAAGAGCTGCAGGCTCCAAAAGTGTTCTGATGCTGCTCCATCAGATGCTCTATCATACAATGCAAATAGAATAATGAGCGCTATATATGTAAATCTATCTGCACCATAGCTCCTGAACTGTGAAAAACATGTGGGTGGAGAAAGAATCGTAGAATCATAAAATCACAGGATAGTTAGGGTCGGAAAGGACCTTAAGATCATCTAGTTCCAAGCCCTCTGCCAAGGGCAGGGACACCTCACACTAAACCATTTTACCCAAAGCCTCATTCAGCCTGGCTTTGGAAACCGCTAAGGATGGAGCATTCACAACTTCCCTGGGAAATGCATTCCAGTGCCTCACCACCCTCACAGTAAAGAATTTCTTCCTTATATCCAATCTAAGCTTCTCCTGTTTAAGTTTTAACCCATTACCCCTTGTCCTGTCACTACAGTCCCTAGTGAAAAGTCCCTCTCCAGCATCCTTCTATAGGAAATGCTAAGTTTGAAGTAATTAAAAAGACAGCTACACCCCTCTGTAACCCCTAGGACAAGTCTGTATGTTTGTTGATATTAGTGTTTGAGTGCCATCTGTATAAAGCACTCAATTTGTGCTTTTCTGTCTTTCAGTTCTAATAGCTTATGGCACATGTGTAGACCTCTTCAAAACTTACATGTATGTTAAAATTAAGCACGTCTCTGTAATTAATATCTGCTAGGTTGGGGTCTCCAAAGAGTGACCCAGGCAAAAAGTGAGCAAGAGATGGTTCCCAAGAAAGTGAAATTTTTCTGTTTATACAAAAGCCCAACTTTATTTAGGACTTTATCTGTCTTAATGCTCAAGATAAGTTGATATTGGCAGAAACAAAAGCACATACATGTACTAAAATTCATTAAAATGAGGTTAGTAATGGCACTCAGTAGTGTAATTGTAAAAGCCTGATGCTGAAATGTGGAGGGTTTGTGGAGCTGATGGGACCCTGGCAGTTGCTGGTATTTTGGAATGACCCTTTTCCATTTCCCAATGGAAATCGATAACTTCTTAGCTTATAGCAAAGCCATTGCTAGTTTTAGAGTTGCTCTGTACCCAACTGCACACATATCATTTGCTTGGACAAATAAACTGAAATTAGGTTATTGTGTCACATAAGGTGCTTGTAAAAGAGTATGTGGAGCCTGTGGAAAAATGAGTCAATCAATCCCTCTGCAAAAAGGAAGACAGAAAGGAAGGAGGGTGAGCCTGCAGAAATAGCCATCAAACCAGATAAATACATGACAGCACAAACAGCACCTCTGTTGTAGATTACATACACTTGATTTTATGGCCCCAGTGTTTCCTAGCATAGCGC
Source organism: Micropsitta finschii (assembly GCA_034783455.1). Lineage (NCBI taxonomy): Eukaryota > Metazoa > Chordata > Aves > Psittaciformes > Psittacidae > Micropsitta > Micropsitta finschii. The sequence continues at coordinate 12,692 of JAVHNF010040758.1, forward strand.
ATCCTTTTATGAGGATTCCCTCTGCCTTTTACCATGTTGCACTAAAAGTGCAGCAGTGATACTGACTAACTTAAAACTTCCTGGCTTACATCAGTGTCCGAATGTTTTCCTATGTATTTTTGTTTCTGCTTCTGTTTTTCAACAGCTGTTGTATCACCTCCACCAGTAAGTGGGGAAGTACCGAGCTGTAATAAAAGCAGAATAGATGTAGGGAGTGAGGCCCTTGTGCACAGGGACAGGCAAAGTCATGTCAACACAGTTTCAAATGAAGGAAAGGTCTATTATGTATTGAAAGTGTGAGTGATTAACTGCTAGGACAGATTAACTGAGGAGGTGCATCCAAATGCTGTCTGTCAGCAAGTCTTTTCACTGACAATAGCTCTTTCCTATTTTGCTTAACCAAAAAAACCTGAACGGATTCCAGAAAAATGATGTGTTCATTTCTGCATTACACCATGAAATCACAGCTGATGATCCTAATAGTCCCTCAGAGATTTTCCTGCATTCCCCCATGATAATCGATTCGCCTGACCTCTTATGTCACATGGATTGGGGATTTCACTGCAGAGATTTTCCAGCATCAACCCAGTCCTTTCTGATCTCCAAATCAATGCCTCTGACTCTCTCAGGCTGACACATGGAGGCAGTTGGTGTTTGGAACAGAGTAATCCAGATCTCCCCACTCCCACACCCCTGCTGTGGTGCTGTGTTCGCCATCCCTCATTTAGAGCAGAGCTATAGGCAGCAGAGTAAAGGATCAGCTGCTCTGGCTCCAGGGAGCTGGTGGTTCCTCTTTGGCTGCACAGGCTTAGAAAAGCCAGGGTGATTTTTTGTGTGATGAATAATTTAAAGTGAGCCTTTTTTGACCTCATTTTCTATATGCATCTCCTAGCAGAAAGTTGAAGCTAAAGTCATTTGTCATGGCTGAGTGTAAATCCAAGGGGAGCAGATGGGGGTTTCCCTGCCATGTAGCTGTGCAGGCACTGTGTGCATGAAAATGGACTGCCTGGGACGAGGCAGGCAAAACCTCCACAAAGGAAAACGTAGCTGCAGCGAGATGCTTCAAAATCCACCCCCTGCATTTCCTGATGGGGCTTTGTTGTCCTTGAACCTGGTCTAGGTTTCAGTCAGCTGGGAGGCAATGTCCTCATCAATGAATTCAGCTCATTTACTTGGTTTTTTCACTTGGAATATGTATTTCTGCCCAATAAACTTATTCGTTCTGGGATCTGCTGGTAATGGCTTTGCAGTACACCATGGCAATGACTGAGGACCCTGCCTAGGATTGTATGAACCATCTCCACATTGTTATTGCTAAAAGATGCTGAAGAGGTCTGGGTGCTTTTTTAAGAGGGCCAAGGCTGCAATGCAGAATTACTGGCTGCTTTTGAATGCTCAGTTCGAAATAAGACCAAGGGGGTGAACATCTTTCTTCTGCCATTATGTGCTCATTGTGACCTTTGAAAGTCACTTCTTTGACTCTGAACTTAGTAGTTTGTAAAATGGGTGCAATGAAGCTCATTTGGCTGGAAGTGTCTGGGGCATAGGAAGAGTGTGGGAGATCATTTGAAATCCTTCCATCCAGGCCAGTGTCTTCTCAAAAGATGTATTGTAGCTGCCTTTGCTGATTCAATGAAGAAATTATTATCATATTGTCAACAGCCCTTTACCAGTGGGATCCTAAAGGTGATAGAAAAGCTTTATATTTTCCTGGGAAGCCCCAGTTATCTTCTTTTAGCTTTCATTACTGTGCATAACTGCGTAGCCTGCCAAAGAGCAATATCGATTCCAGGGTATCGAACAGATCAGGGCTTTGTTTGTTGTGCAAATAGCAAAACAGCAGCAGTACTGCAGACAGCAGGAGCAAAATGAGACAGCGGTCTGTCTCAGGCGTTTGGATTTATTCACAATGCCTGGTGTTTGCAGTGCAGGATGACGAGCTGCCTCAGCCTCAATGAGCAGCACGGGTGATTAACAGACACAAAGTAATGTACAAGGAGGTTAGGATTCCGTGCAAATACCTGTGGATTACACAGCATTTCAAAGAGTTTCCTAGACATGATGCATTTTAAAGTGACATGGAGAACTTCTCAGTCTGTTATTTGACCTTGCTCATGTTTATCGACAAAGAATCTGAATGTTTAGCAGTGAATGAATGCAAATCCTGCAGTGAGACAGCAGGGAAGTGGTGGTCAGTCGGCAGGGTAGTTATCTGCTGGAGGCAGTTCCTCTCTGAACAGCTCTTTGAGCATCACATTCTCCTGCTATGATCAGATATATTGCTGTGGTGGGAAGATGAGTAGATAAACAGACGCATAAAATGGATTATATGGTTCAGGATGCTATTCCTCGGGTTGTTAAGCATTAGTTTGATGGGTCATGAGCAGTCTCTGTTCTTGGACAGGTTCAAGACAAAGCCCTGATCAACTTGGTCTGATTTCAATAGTTGATCTGCTTTGAGCAGGAGCTTGGAGCAGATCAGTCTGGCACGCTCTCTTAGCTGACTTCAATCTTGCTATTAGTTTCATTCCTTGCAATGTAGACTTCGAAAGCATTCTGTGTTCAAGGAAGCCAAGGTCTACAAAAAGGGCATCAATGGGGAGTCTGCAGCTGTGAAATGCACAGTTAGAGCTCAGACTAAAATTGATGAACATCACTAAAACTGACAATAAACTCCCATCGCTTTACCCAAACCTTTCATTAGGACTAGCAAAATATGGTGGCCATTTTCCACACATGATGTCCCCCTCCCAAATTCTTTCATTCTTTCCCAAAGCTTTCATTTTGTTTTAAAAGTTTTTCCTCCCCCAACATTGTTTCACTTTGGAATGAACACTAACTCATAATTTCTGTGTCATATGGACCATCTTTCTTCAGTCACATCAACTAGAGCTATTGCAGCTCTAGTAGAATTCTGTTTGGTTTAGTGCCCCTTCCTCAGCCTAAACAAACAAAAAATTGGAAAAGAATCAATTACTTTTTTTATTCTGAAGGAAAAAAAGTCTCTGAGGGAACAAACATTTCTCATGAGCATCCGTTCCTTTGAAAACCCAGTTTTGTCCAGGAAAAGAAGGAAAAGCAAAGCCTTTGATGCACATATTAGCAGCTCACTCTAACCACAATAATAAATGAAACTCCTTTGGAAGCAAAAAGAGCCAAATAGTCTCTTAAAGCAGACAGCTTCTTGTGATGGCTTTTTATGGACTGATGAACTTGGCACAGCAAGCTCCTCCACTGCTTTTGCAAGACACTCTTCCACCTCCAGCTTAGGGCTCCTGTGCAATAAAAATCCAGATACCATGGCAGGAAACTCTCTGTGAATGCCTGCAGTGCATATAGGGGTTATATATAGTCTGAAATCAGGTTAATTGTCTATAACAGTGCCCTTCACTCTTTGTCAAGTTTATAGCTGCTGAAACATGTCAGCCTGACAGCTACTGACACTGAAATCTCCCATCTTCCACAGGAGAGTTGAATATTCCAAATGTAGGACAGGCTCCATCAGCTTTTCATCCCTTCTGGTGAAACTGGGTATACTGGGGACAACTATGGCGACAGTTCTGTGAGCCAGACCGTTCCTCAAGAGCAGCAGGACAGGATCATCCACAAGAGACAACCATTGGTAGCTACTTTTGGGTGGAAGAGATTTGAGGTAATCATTACTTTGAAGTCAGATCATACTTTTTGGTGTGTATGCAGGTTTCTGTATTTGTTCAGTTCTATGAACTCCTGGTGCAACACTGAGTTTTAATGAAAAGCCCTTGGAGGATGTTGTTCATGGCATAAAACAACCAGAAAGATAATATGAGGGAGGACAAGAAGGTAGGCAAAGGTGACTGCAGCCTTGGTGGTACCCTCAACCAGCAGTCCCACAGCACTAGGCAAGGTGCTGATAGAGACAGAGTCCACTGACAACCCCAGACAAGGTAAGGTGATGAGTGAACTCCGAGGGCCCTCCAGGGAGCAAACCAAAGCTTTCTACAAGGTAGATCCAGTATCTCTCTGGAACAACAATTAATTAAGCCAGGACAGAGACAAGCAACATGGGCTGCATAGGCCAGGAACTTAAATAAGCTTAGATATGGGCTAATGGGCAGAAGGTGAATGGATGGAGGGCTCAGGTAAGTCTGCCAGGGCAGTTAAGGTCTGTTAATGCCTTCAAGACATGGGAGATGAAAATTAAATATAGAGGAGCACCTTCAAGCAGACGACACAGCATCACAGGGAGCTGGCTCATAGCATTTTGTGAATAATTGCCTTGGGGCTAAGAGTGAAATGAGTATTCCAAGTTTTTGTGGTTTGTTTTTGTTAGTTTTGGTTTTGTTTTGGAAAGAGCAGAAAGCATTTTCTTTTGCTCTGGGCTACAGACAGCAATGCATGGGCACAAAGGGTACACATCACTCAGCGGAACAGCTGTGGATTCAACACAGAACAGCACGGTGTGTTAGGGAGAAATCAAGGGCAGGGGGAGAGGAAGAGATTAACCCATGCAAAAGAGCAGGATTTTCAGGGCTACCCAGTAGGTGAAAACCAATTGTCATGTGTTAAGGTCTAAGTGGATCACTGTCAGGAAGGCACTTGTTCCCAAAGTATACATGAAAACATGGGATGTGTCAACAGCTGTTTTACTACATCTTCGAACACATCTATCTGATCATTTTTCGAAAGAGGATACTATGATAGATGATGAACAGAGCTTCTCTAGCTTGAAAACTTCTGCTATTCCTCTGGCTCCTTTGGATACACCAAGCTGTATGCCCCAGGGAGCCAGGGCTGGTGGAGACCCAAACATAATGTGTGAAGATGAGGCAGCAACAGGGATTATAATAATCAAGAGGATGCTTATTTCTGTCTGGAAACACTATTAGGATTTGTTAACTTCTGTGGGCCAGCCCCTAAGAAAAACGTGGCATCCCACTGTCTCTTAGTGCTTCAGGCACACACTTCATGTGTTATTTGCTCATAAAAAGGAGACAGACAGCAGGTGCTGCAGAAGAGGGAATCAGTGAATATTCATTCAGATTCTGCACAGCTGCTCATCTCCACTCCTCCCCAATCCCTCTTATTTCTTATTTATGAGGACTGGTGTGAATGGGGTTCTGCTTGGCATGCACGGTTTGGGATGCAGCTGTGGCAGGGGTATTTCCTGCATGAGGAAGGAAAAATCTAGGCATTAAAAGCATCCTGACATGCAGTTGGAGAGCAGGAAAGCACAGCACATCAGCGAGAGAGCCACTTACATAGCCTGAATGGGAGAGGGGAGCTAGCAGCCGGCACCTCCCACAGACTGAAGATTATTTGCATGAACCATTCATGAAGTAATTACCAAGAGCAACAAAAAGCAAGTCTGTTTGTTAATGATTCATGAGCTGGATAAAGGCCTGAATTAGTCAGATAATTGATTTGTAAAAATAATCTACCCAGCTGTAATTAGAAGGCTGGATAGAGTGATCTAGAAAGGGAAGGGAAACATTCCCAACAGCACATGACCTTCCAGAGGGTATGGTTTTTGAACAGAAGCATTCTCAAGAGCCTCTAGATTTGCCTGGGTGCAGGGTGGATCTGGTGGAAGTCTAGGAACCAGGATATTTCTTTACTTTTTTAGTGTGTAGGGGTCCTCTCCTTACTTGGCATTAGCCTGTTTGAGCAGTTTGTGCTATTCCCAGTGGCTTTTGGGTGTAGATCAAAGCTTTGCTGCAGTCTCTTTCAAGTCAAGCAGAGAGCATTTGGAATTAGATCAGCAGCTAGCTTCATTTTAAGAGCTGGAGATTTTCTGTTGAGAAAAAAAAGGGGATTTTTTAAGCATGGTAGGACATTAACTTTCCTGGAATTCTCTCCATACAGTTCTGGTTTTCTCCCCAGCTTCAGCTCTTTAATTACAGATGCTGAGACAGGGATAAGCATTGTGTGAAGCACTATCCTCCAGGAACAATGCATCTAGTGCATGGTGAATATCTACAGGTGTGTGTGATTGATCCCAGCATTTAGCTTGCCAAAGAGTTGAGCTCAAATGATTCCTTGTCTGCCAGACCCTGACACCGAGTGTAGAGGGTGACAATCCCATGTTGTCCTTGGCCTTGTGGAGAGCATTGCCATGTCCTCCGCACACAGCCATCATTCGCTATGGACCTTTCCATGAATGTTCACCTCCAGCCACATACAGACACCAACAGCCACGGGAATGGTGGAGCAGCCCCTTTAGAAGTTATTTGCCTCCCCTGGGACACTGAGGAGTTCCTCTCTGAGCTGTGTCTCAGCCTATTGAGCTGTGTAACCGGAGGCAGGACCCTCATCCATCAAAGGGAAAGACCTCGGGACAGAAGACAAGCACTGGTTGACTGGTGTTCAGCTCACCTCAGCTGCTCTGTAGTTATGTTGACACCATCCCTGCCTAGTTATGTTGACCTGCTCTGAAGCCCTTGGAACAATGCTCCAAGGGGGCTTTCCTTGAAGCTGCAGGGAAATGTTAAAGGGACCATTGCAGCTCTCCATTGCATGGTAAAGCAACAAGAGAAAACAATACGCTAATTGTGCCACTGGTTTCCTAACAAAGGGCTCTCATAAGTGTGCTTGCTCTAAACTATGCTGAGTCCTCCCTTCCCAGCAACAAAACTCTCTTTCACACTCATGGGATGCCACAGCTCAAGCCAAGCCCTTCCTGACCTGCCCATTGCTGGAGGGAGCTCCATTCTGCTGCCGAGACCCAGCTGGTGCCAGCCAAGAAAGCTTCACACATAGGTTTAAAGGACCTCACATGGAGAAGCCTATTTCTGGACATCTATGTGAATTGGTGTAATCATTTTAAGGATATTGGAGATTGCTCTTCTAAGGTGTATCCGGGAGCCAGAAGGGATTTTCACCTCTCCCAAGGGAAAGTTCATAACATTCCAAGAGAAGAAAGTCCCTTAGATACTGAAAAGCAACCGTTTGTTGCCATCTATGTAACAGACCTATATAGAAGGACTTGAGAAAAGGGTGGGTGGGAAGGGTTTCCACCAGATCAGAATAAGACTGTGAATCATCAATGTCACACTTGTGAAAATGTGTAAGACCATACTGAGGAATATGGCTAGACTCCTGTTAAGGCTTGGGAAGTAATTCTTCAGCACTAGTATTGGTATGAGCTCAGCTTGACAACTGGCATCACACCTCAAAGTGTTTGTGGATCAACTGGGCAGAGTCCAGGAGGAAGGTGCCAACAGAGGTCAGCGGTTGAGAAAACAAGATCTGTGAGATAAAGTGCTGGGCTAGCTTCATCGACAGAAGATGACATTGGTTGAGGAGGAGGATGCGATGCACAGTTCTCAACACATAGAAGGCCACTGCAAAAAACCATGGGAATAATCCTTTTTCAGTATCTATGCTGAGGAAAGGACATGCAATGAATTGCAGCAAGAGGAATTCAAGATGGACATTAAAGTTTCATGGGTAAGGCTACAGATGTATTGAAGTAGATTGTCTGGGATGGGTGAGTTTCCATTATGGTAAACTTAGATAAATATCTGCCAGATACAGGTAATACTCTTTTGGACAGAAGATGGATAAAATGAATGTTTGAGGTCCCTTTTAACTCATTTTTTTTGTGTTTTTAGTCTACTATCAACATGATAAAGCCACACACAAGGATAGGATTTTGGCACTGGAATACAGGGAGAAGGAATGGGCATTCATTCCAAAGGTTGCTGAGCCTTGAGAAGGGCATCAGAGAATTTCCAAGTCAGAGTATGTGCTTAGAAAGGATTCATTTCATGCATTAGGGTGCCAAGTAGAATGCTGTCCACATATCATCAGGAGGCGAGGCCTTGGCAGTCTGCTCTACACTGGCACAGAAAGCAAATTTGCCCCAATAGCCTGTATAAAACAAGTAAAAAGATCTTTCCTCATGCCCAGCTGCAGTGCACTGGCTTCTGAAGATGAGTTGCTTGTCACCCTCCAGCCTGGTGATGGTTGCCTTCCAGTGGTGCCGCGAGTACAGCAGAAGTGTGCACATAACACTTCAGGATGGAAGTTTCTCCCTACAGAGCTGTATGGCCTCCAGCAGATAACGCTGTGAGCAGCACTCATTAACAATTGCCAAATCTGCAGCAGCTGGAGAGTGGGATCATTTAAAACACGACTGATTTACTTCCTGCAGCCTTGAAACGGAGGGATCAGTTGGAACCCAAAAGCGCAACAGATTTCTCTGGACTTATCAAATGGAGCCATATGCCTCTCATTACCTTCTCTCTCACACACACACACGGAAGTTGTCCCTTTGGGGAGGGTACTGGAGAGGCACACAGGACAGATGCTCGATGGAGCACTGGCAGGAGACCAGGTATCCCAGTTGCTGGGGTGGCTCCAGCAATTGAGTAGACTAGAGCAAGAGGAAAGAATATCTCTAATAATCCTGATGAAAACAAAGTGTTGGGCTACTATTTTATTTTAGCAAGAACAACAATAAAAGCTGTCAGAGGCAAGGACTGTTCTTTCAGCAAAACTGTTCCATGAAGGCTTGTAATGAGCTGCACTCACCTAAAAATAGTGTTCAAGTTAACACAGTGTACCTTAATTTGTGGGATGCTAATCCATCTTTGTGCCCACCAAATGTTACTTCATTAATTATTGACAACAACACGGCGTTTCTATAGCACTTCATAGTCTTAAAAGAGTTTTATAAATAGATAGATAAAGAAACAAATCCATCAGTCGTGTTAGACAATTAACTTGCATCCCCTGTTTTAGTCTGAGATGATGCCAAGATGATGTGTTGTTTTTTATACAGCATGCAAGAAGGGAGAGGCTGAGCTTGCCAGCAAAAAAGAGAAATGCTTCCAACCTAAAAAATGTGGGATAATTTCGGAATGTTCAGCAATGGGGTTAAATGTTTCGAGCCTCCCAAAATTTTGGGCACTGGCACAGAATTAATCTCCCTCAGCTTGATTGAATGCAGACGTTTGCAGCGAGGCTCATCACCGTGGACTCCCTTTATAGTCAGCAAAAAGAACTGAACCATGCCCTTCAAGTGCCTGTTCCTTTTGGTAGATCATAAAAAGAGATATTGTAGACGACAGGCTCTGACGTAGGCACCGCACAGCTGGGGGAGAAGAATCCTCGCCTGACAGCTCCTTTGGAGATCTGTCGGGAAAAACATTTCAGGCTCCAGCCCTGGAGCTGCTGCAGTTTAGGTCAGTAAGGATGAGGCAAGATGGGAATTCAGGGGAAGGACCTGCGGGCACACAATGGGCACAGGTCCCAGCTAGTGCAATGATGGTGCTTCCTTTGTGAAGGCCTCCTCTAACAGAAGTACATGCCAAAGGGCATGGGAAGTTTTGCTCCTCCGGTACCACAGCATGGGTTCTGCCTGGGAGCTGTGCTGCTGCAGAGAGTTAAGTGTCTGTAGTCTGGGTTGTGAAGTAAACTGTGTCACAGAAGCATGCATGCAGGTTTAACCTGGCTATTTGGTTCGTGTTTAAATCGTGGTGATGCTGGGGGTCTTGCTGGCATCACTGCAGGGAATGCGCAATAGGTAGTGGTTGCTGTGTACCCTCCCATCCCTGCTCTGTGCTTTGCACTGTCTGTGTGGGCTCAGGGGGGCTGAAGGCAGTAAAAGGAAGCCAGCATGGTTATAAGCCTGAAGGGTCATTACTGATAAATAGGAACAATATCCAGAAATGGACTGCAAAAGCCCCTGCTCTGTTGGCCTGCAATAAGCAGCAGAGCCTCCGATACACTGTGCTACACAGCAAATACACTGGTGTTTGGTTTATTTTGCTTTTTAGGATGTAAGAGGTCAGCTGAGGAACAAAAGCATAGAGAGTTGGTATTGTGCAGATAATACAGCTCACCTTTAAGGCTGAGAGACTTGCAGTGTCAAACAGTAGGACCAGGACTGACTCTGGATATCGGAAGCCAGCATTCACTTGATTATTCAGGATTTAATGCCTTCCCAGCTAGAAAGGACTGGAGGGTCTGGCTGTTAGAGGAGACATGATGAGTACAGAAAGTGAAAAGGAAGAACTTCTACAAGCAGGACTGAAAATCCTATTTCTTCCTCCTGTTCTGAAGGCCAAGACTAGCACAGTTCTTACACTGGGCACTGCAGCATCCAGATTTACCAGCATTTTATACATTTGCCTAGAATCTTTCCACAATGTATTGTCACAGCACAATGCAATGGGTGTTTAAGGGAACGATATTGTATAAAGCAAGAACAGCTCTAGTTATCAATGTCAAGATAATACTAACATACATATAATAAGTTCCCATAGATCTATACACTTTCTAACTAATGCTTAAACATTTTAGAGTCCTTCTGCATTTGTGTTCCTGTCTAGTAGTTCTAAGTGGGGATTTTACTGGCTGGCCCCAGGCTCGGAGATGGGCATGCAGGAACACAGGCCGATTGCAAAGATGGACATGTAGGAGAAGGCTACAATGTCTTTTATGACATAATGGGCATTTTTTCTATTTTTCACCTCATTCCCCCCCCACTA
>JAVHNF010040761.1:6517-18376 GCA_034783455.1 Micropsitta finschii
CTTACCTCTCACCTCCCTTCAACTTCAGCCAATTCAAACCTCCTTTCTTAAAAAAAACCAAAACCTGTTTGTGTGAAACAGTATCTTTAGTTACATTTTAGTTACAGGTATCTTTAATTTACTTCCTCACTCCTAATGATTTTTTTCTAGAAAAAGATTTTTAATTACGTACTTATCTGCTGCAATTTTGCCACGTAAAATATTTTTTTCCTTATATGTGACTGTTCTTAACCCACTAAGCTTCACCCTGGCTGACATTCAGAAAGGAACTAACTACATCCCTGTCTTGGTCCTTGGCCACTACAGATGGGCTTCTCATGAAGCTGACTGAATTCGTTGAGGCTCTGAATTCATTAGGCTGACACCTAAGCAGAAACTGTTGAGAAACACCTTTGGAAAAAACATAACAAAAAAAAAACCCAAACCCCCCAAAAAACCCAAAACAAAACAAAAACCAAAACCAAAACCCAAACTAAAAACACAAACCAAAATATAACATGCGGGATGAGTGACATAAAGCTTATAAAATCATCAAATCAGAACTGAATCACCTATTACCTCCCTCACAAAGTATTTTTCAATTTCTTGATCAGAGACTAATCTTCCTCATGATGGAAAAAGTGTCATTTATAAAATCAAGTGTCTCAGGTTAGGACATGAAAATCTACTGTCCTACTGTTTCCGCAGAATTCACCTGATCACCCCACGATACTCTCAGAAAAGTATTGTTCCAGAGCGGTTTTCAGATTTAGGATTACCACACTGACATTCTGCAGAAATAATGCCTCCCGGCTCACACCTTTCAGCACCTCCTGCTGCTGCCTGATCCATTCCCCACCTCTCAGTACTTATCTCCCATACTCCTTTCCTTTCCTAACATTTTTGCATTACCTCCTGTTTCCACATCCCACTATTTTCTCCACACCTACTGATGTCTCCTCTATTTCCCTTTCCCCACAATCTCCCCAAATCCCCTGATCTGGAAAAAGATAACATGAGCTTTAGCAATCAGTGTTTTCTCACTGCCTGGACAGTTAGCACACAGTCAGTCATTGACAGCTGCTTAGAAATTATATGGGCTGATATCTCATCCTTTGCTTATAGTGGGCCATCATTTGAGTCTCCTGTGTCTATCCATCCAGAAATTTTGATTAAACTTTGAAAAAGTTCAAATCTCTCTGATATTTCTTCCCTTCTGTTCAAACTGGCTTGAAACTACTGAAAATACTCAAAAGTTGTGGGGAAAATGTCACAGCAGTTGAGCAACACCAAAAGAGAAGGAGAGAAGAGTTATGATTTTGTTCTCTTAAAACACCAAGTTAAAAAAAAAATAAATTACTTAAAGTATAATTACTTTACATATAAGTACCATTAAAATATGATGGAGGAAAAACTACATTTAGTATTATGCATTCTGATAATGCTTAGAAAAGGTCTATTACAAAAAGTCAGTGAAATTAGAAAACTGGACCATCCTGAAGGAAAAATTAAGAGAACTGTTTTCAAAAAGGTATTTACAAATAGTTTGATTGACGTGTTCCAATATGCTTTTTATTTAGTAAGGAATAATACAAATTGGCATTTTATTTATTAGCATTTGTATTGATCCAAATGACAAAGGACCACAGTTGAAGCTAAGCTTCCCTGGCTCTAGGAGCTGTATTGTAACATGATTCAAATTCAGGCTTCAAAGCCTTGATTCTCTGTTCTACCATTTTCTCTGGAGTCTCATGGTGTCACAATACGAAGCTGATCCTCCAAATCTGGATCTGATGCTTTGCCAGACTCTTGGTAATTAAAGGATATGTGATTGTTGCCTGACTTTGGCATCCAGCATCCAGAGATTATATTATTCCTCCCTCCCCACATCCTTCCCTTTCATGCCCCAAAATGTAACAGACTTCGAAGATAAATCTCTTCATATCACCAGAAAGACAAAAAATGAGACTGTCCAAATCTGCCTACTAAGGCTCATTTCGTCAAACCAAACAAGCAAAACTTGTTTTCAGAACTGCCTTATTTTAGACATTTTTGTCTTGAGCTGTGCTGAAATCTAGGAGTTCAAAGAGTTTTCTCTCATCTGAAGTCTCCTTTTGTGTTCAGATACCAGAGCTGAGCTCAGGCTGTCTCACCACTGACAAGAGTAACCAACTGTCCCAAGGCAAACTGCAGTACAGTCTAGTGGTTCAAATGCAATTGCAAGTTCAGAGTTGTGTGCCAGTGTTGCCTAGCTTGGGTAATACAGGTAAACTTTACATTTATAACTGTCTAGTGTTACCCATGCAGTTCCTATTCTTCATAAGACTCCTGAAAACAAGGCAATCTAACCAGACCTCAGATTTGACTTATTTTTTGGAAGCTGAACAGAATCAGTCTTGATCTAGACAGCGCGATTTGTTCTGACACGTGTCAGGTATTGCAAGGGGGTAGATTGTCTGCGGTGAACATTGTGGGTTTAATTTCCAGAAAGGTATGTAACTATTTAGGAGTGCAGTTAGCCCTTTTCAAGTGCAATGTCTGAACTGCTGTAGCTGTAGCCTTGAATTTAAAAGCAGTAGGTTCCACTACTGTGTGCAATGGCAAAAGTACTTCTGAACAGTTAATTGGTTTTATATTATTTTTAAGCCCTGTCTATCTCTGCTTGGCTGTGCAGGCTCCACGCACCAGCTCTGCGTAAAGGTCTTCCCAGCTCATGCGCTCTTTCACACTGAGGAACTGAGGCATGGCCCCATAGAGGGGTCATTTTATGAAGGACCAAGGCCGGCCCAAGCTCTGGTCGTTGTTATACCAAGGCAAAGGGCGGGGAAAGAGCGAGGCGGTGGCCAGCTCAGAGTCTCCCTTACGGCGCTGGTTCCCCGGCGGCTCCTTACACTCGCCCCTGCGGGCGTTGCGGTCGCGGCCCTCCAGCCAATGGGGTCGAGTCGGAGCTGCCGCTCCCAAAGGGACGGCGGGAGGCGGCTCTGGTGCTCAGCCTCGCCCTCTGGAGGAACGGCTCCCGCTAGTGCGCGCAGCCGGCGCGGCCACTCTCGGACTGCCCGTGCGGGCGGTCCCGGCGGTGGGACGCGGAGGGGCAGCGGCCTCCCGGTGCCCTTCACCCAGCGCCGCCGCCGCCGCCTCGCCTCACGGAAGCGACCACTTCCCCTGCGAGCGCCGGACCCGCCCTTCCCTGCCGGGTCGCCAGGGGGCGCCGTCGGGCGTACTGGTGGCCGCCAGGTGGCGCTGCCGCCCCGTGAGCCGTTAGCTGCCGCCCTCCCTCTCGCGTGCCGGCTCCGCCCGCCAGCCAGTGACGTCACGGCGGTGCGCGCGCGCGCGTTCGCGCCGGCAAGGGCAGGGATCGGAGGGGAACGAGGAAGCGTGGCGGGAGCTGCGCGCGCAACTTAGGGCGCTGGCCGGGGCGCGAGCTCCTCCCCCCGGAGCGCGCGGGCTCTTGGAAAGGGCGGGCCGGGGCTCGGGCTTGGCCTCTGCGCGCCGTTGCCGTTGGTGGGGGTGGGGGCAGTTTGGCGCGCCCCGGCAGTCGCCGTCCCTTGGGGGAGGCGCCTCTTCTTCCGGGCCGCCAGCGACAGCGCTGCGGCTCCGTCACCACCGCGGCCGGGCGGCAGCGCCATTCCGAGCATGGCGGCTGGGGGAGGAGGGTTGGGCCCCCTCCCGTGCTAAATGGCCTCGGAAGTTACAGCTGTAGCGTGAACGGGAGAGCCCGCTTCCAAACGTGCTTTGAGCCCGCCCTGTGCCGTGCCGTGTGATGCCCGACAGGAGGAAGGGCGGCAGCGGGGAAGGAGGGCCTTGGTGGTGTTTTCCCTCAGACCCGCTTGGCGAGACTTGTCGGCCTGTGCCGTGTCGCGGGCTGGGTCTTCGGGTTCCCTGGTGGTGCCCCCACAGCCTCGTTGCACATTGTGCTGTGCCCTTGAGCACAAGGGTGTGGGAACAGCACGTTCTTGCTTGCGCGTTTTGGTGAAATGCTTCCGCAAGCAAAGGACGAGAAAAGACTCGTTTTGTTTGCAGTTTTAGAGTATGCTACTGTAAAGCAAATTATTTGGGGCTAAATGTTGGAGGGCTGTGAGTGAAATCTGGTATCTTGGAGGTCACAATGTCAACAAACTGCTTTTTAGGCTGAAGTGGAGAAAACTCTCGTTTCTCTGCTGGATGATTTTTGGAGGAAGAAGCCTTCGTGGTGCCTCCTTATGGGATGGTGCTGCTATTGTGTCCTAAATCGCAGGGAGGTTCCATGCTGCTGTGAGGGCTGCTGTTTCAAAATGTTGGTTTGTTTGGGTTTTTTCTCCTGTTGATTCCTATGTGATACTGTCAATGTGCTTGTCATAAAATAAACACAAGTTAAAGCACATGCCAGCTTTAATGTGGTGTGATTATACCCAGGCGTTGCAAGACGTGCAGGTATATGCTATGCTGGGACTGCTGCAAGGACTTTTGTGGAATTACATTGGTATAGTGTGGGGAAGCTTGGCCAAAGCTTGTGTACACGGTTATACACAAACTGTAACTTTTCATAAACGTTCTTTGTTGTTTTGGTTTAAGAGACAGCATAACTTGGCTTGTGGTTAAGTAATGTGAAATAATACAGAGGTGTGTTAGCAATCATTATTGCATTTATTTAAGAAAAATGTGATTTTTATATTACATAAATCTCTGAAATAATACTAGCAATATGAGGTATGTAGCCCTTGTTACTTTTGTTGCCCTAAAAGCCCAAAGAGTTCCGGGAGTGATTAATAGAGTCATGGGGGTTTTAAAATATGTGTTTAAACATGTCAATAAATATGGAAGTCATAGCAGATCCATAAATTGCATTTAACTTGGTTTTGAATAATACTAAAGCCTGGTAGTTAAATCTGGGTATTTGTGTGTCAAACTTCCAGTGAAGATGTGGGGGTTATGCCTAATGACTTTTCTGGGCCTGAGATTCATGCCCTTTGCTTATTGATATCTTGAATATTGGTTCAGGGTATAAACTAGAAGGCTTACATTATATCAATTATCTGCCGTTTTCTTGTTCTCTTATAATTCATGTTCCATGCTTTTCCCCATCACGGCTTATTGTTAGGCACCAAAAATATCTCTTCTTCTGCCAAGCTTTTTCTTCTTTGTCCTTCAGTACTCATTAATTCCACTCTGTTTTTCCTTTGAATTTCAGATTTCTGTTTAGAAGTGGATTTCTAAAGTTAATTTTTTTTCAGTAGGAGATCACAAGAACTTTGGGGCAGGGAAGAGTGTCAGGTTTGACAGAACTCCAGGAATGCTGTTGTATCTTGGAAGGAATATTTTTTTATCCTGTTTAGTACTGCAGTCACTTTACCAATGTTACATGCATCAGTAGTGGTTTTGGTGGTTTGATGATTTTGTGTGTAATGTAGGCACCAAAGCATGACTTATGTATGACTTAAAAAAATAACATATAGCTGAAGTTCCATACTACATGGAGGCGATCTCTATCATTGGTTTTCTTGGAAATTCTTTCACTCTATATGAATTTTTAAATTACAATGACTGACAGGTACATAAGCATGTTAGCATTTTAAGGAAAAAGTAATATTAAGTTTATACTTATCTACACGGAGGTTTGGGTTTTTGTGGAGTTTTTTTTTTTTGGTTTTCTTTTTTTTTGTTGTTGTTTTTTTTTTTTTTTTTAAGTATTCTGGCACTTAGAGTCTCAAGATAGATTCCTTATTTATGCATAGAAATTTCCCAGATATTACTTGATCTCCATCTTTATCCTTAATCTTTAGATTCCACTCCATAATTCTTCAAGGAAACACTGATTTTGGTATTCTTAGAAAAAAAACCCTCATGGCCAGAGCAGCCGTAAATTTGCAGCTTATGGTACTGAGAACTGGGAAGGCATCCTGTGTGAAATAACAGGAAAACAGCAGCTCCTTCCAAAAGAAGGAGGAGTATTTACATTTTCCATAATTCATAGTTTGTCTTCCCCAAAAGATAAGGATTTAGCTTTCTTAACTGGAAGGCATTACTCTGTCTTTTCTATCTTGAAGAAAAATTTCTGTTGATTTGTTTGTATGGGTATAGGTTCTTCTCTTACAGCTTTCCTGTGCAAAAATAATTCAAGGCTTGTTGGACAACTCAGATAAATTACATGTGATGGAAACAAATGCGTAGCCTGAGGATGAATTCCTGCTTGCAGGACTGGAAGACCAATATACAGGTCTTATCAAAGACCTTGCTTATTTTATAGAACATAGTTTTGCTCACAAAACTTTCCTGATGTGTTCCCCACAAGGTAGGTGCTGCAACTGCTAGAATAGGTTTTCATGCTTGATCCTCTTTGGCAAGAAGGAGAGGAGGAACTTGGCTGCAAGCTGCTTGTTCCAGTATTAAAACGATTACTGTTTTCTTCTTGCTGATCTTTAAAATGGTTGGGAGAGCCGATACAAAATGCACCAGGCCAGAGATAAAGCAGAGCCCAGCTCTTCTATGCCCTGGCTAGCACTAACAACAAAGTTTTGTAAAAAGAAAACCATTTCTTAAGAAAACAAGGTCAGCCCTGTCTTGTCTCAAAAGGCAGTCTGTAGGTGCAACTGAACACGCAGGGGAGAAGGATCTGTAGTTACCTTTTCCCAGTATGTGGCTTTTTGTGGATTTAGTGGCATAAGACCCCTCAGCTTTTGTGAAACCCAGTCCGAAACACGATTGCATAATGAGCGAGCACTGCAGGAAGATACCCTTCCGTAACCAACATGAATCGGTTATGTTTTCCAAGGTAAACATGGTAGAAGTTAATGTATTGAAGTAAGTAGCTTTTGGTGAAGATATTAAACATATCTTATTACCTGTGTATAAAAACTGTTTTGACATTCATGGTCACTAATTGTGATGTGCAGAAGATGGTGCCAAACAGAATGTGAATGGGTGACATCAGGAATTTGGCTACTGTTTAGAGCAGGTGTTTGGGATACAGGAAGCACAGTTCACTTCCTCCATCTCACAAGGTGGAGAAAATGGTTGGATAGATAAATGATGACCTGGCGCCTGCTCTGGAACAGCCGAAGGTGAGATAGTTCAAGAGGATAATTCATGTGCTGAAATAGGAGCAGATGTCTATTAAGAAAGCTTGTCTGCCCATTCAGGTGCCAGTTCTGCAGTATGTGTTGGCAGTACAGGCTTGTCAGACAGCCTTGTTTGCAAAATCCAGTGTTTCTTGACATCATAATTTGTTAGAAGGTAGAGAATTGCTGTAGGCATTGTGAACTGAGAAAATAAATCATTTAATCATTGGAGCGAACCCAAATTGCAATTTGATGTTAAAACCAACTACATGCCTTTTTAAGTTGTCATGTTAAAAATGAGAAGTCCAATGCAAAACTAGAAACAAAACAAACCTGCAGCGGTTTTCATGCTAGGCTGTCTGGGCTGCTGCTCCACACCTTTTCTACAACTACATGCCTTTGTTTTCCCTTTCCTCTTCTCTCTCTTGTCTTGGGTAAAACACCGTGCTGATGTAGTTAGGCCTTCAGTCCGAGAAATTAGCTCAGGTTTCTTCATCTGGGAAATATTGCCATAAAATAACATTTGGAGGGTATCAAGGCTCTTATTCTATCTAGCTTAGAGCAATAGTCCTTAAGGACTGATGAAGGAACCCTTGAGAGAGAAACAGGACTACAGGATTTTACTTACTTTTACGTGATTGACATTATCACTATGCAAGATCGATGTGTTGATTGCAAAATAAAGGCCAATTTAACAATTCAGTGGTTGAGAGATTAAAAGCTGTTACAAAAAGTAATTGAGTCTATTTTTGAGCTGGTATGAGTTTGTTTTTAAAGAAATAAATATATGAAATGAGGTAAGAATTGTGTTAAATTATTTTCTCAAAGTGCCATATCTTTGGGTTCTCTTTTCTCCAGTGTTGTGCACCTTGTAATTTAAAACACCAAAGGTATATTTTTACTGTTCTATGTTTTGCAGTTCACATCTCCACAATAGGTTTCTATATTGTACTATATTCACTATTCAGAGACATAGCTTTTTGCTTGGGAAAACTGCTGTGATCCTAATACCTATCTTAGAGGAATATTTTGGGGATCGGGAGGATCTGTACTGCTGAAAATTTTAGGCGATGTCCCTGAAGACCTTTCATTTCCTAGCAACTTAGCCTTGCACATGGTTTTGCCTGCTGACTTGGGAGATTGAAGAGACTTTTCCTTGGTCATTTCAGCAGTATATGGTTCTTAGAAGTTGAAAGGTTGCTGACTGCAGAGTTTGCTTTACCTGCTTTCCAGGACAGAGGTGCCGTAAGTTACTGCCATAGTCCATCTAAAAGCTCAGTAAATACTTAAGCAACACTATAGTGGGATATGAAGGAAATTTCCCTTTTATCTTCCATATTTTATCTTCAATATAGAAGGCACACATAAGTCTATTGTAAGAATAAAAGCATCCTTTGTATTCTAAGTACTTCATTTTTTGAAGAATTTTGTATAAGGAACCAATCTGGCTTCCTTCTCCATCCCCTGTAGGCGAAGCCACCAGTGGCTGAGAGACTTTTTACACAGAACTGCTTTTGAGAACAGGGGAGCCTCATCAGAACAGCAAGACCAAATATGATATTTAGTCCCTGAAATACTTCCACAAAGTCATTCTTTGCAGATCTAGGCTGTACATCAGAGAGAATTTTATCTAAACTCATTTAGTATGAGGGAGGAGGGCTAAATAGCGTTGGTATTTTTTTATTTGGAATTTAGTAATTTATCACTTGAAGTTTTACAATACATAATTATGAGAACAATTGGACCTATTGAAGGTTTCTAAAGTGAAAGCCACAAGTTATCAGATAAATTTAGAATTGTGTAATTTTCTCATAACTCTTTACTTGGACGTCTTTCTGCTTCCAGTATAAGATGAGGTCTTGGCAGTGAGGTTAACCCCGACCCCTGCATGTTCTATACGGACTTTTTCACTTCTGCTGCATTCTTTCAGTTTAAATTTAGATTTGCTGGCAGCTGTTATGCCTATTGCAGTAAGCTTCATGGGCAAAATATTGAAGCAAATACGCTTTTTATCACAGATGTTTTTGCTGAATAAGATTAGTGAAGAGCACTTGAAAGCTGACAATGGTGTAGAAGCCTTTGGTCCAAAAGGCACTAATAGCTGAATGCCTGGAATGTATTTACTTCTCAACTAAGGGAATAGCAAGTAATTGTTTAGGTGATGAACCATAATCTTGCCCCCAGTTTTACATCTGTAATTAGTTACTGGTAGTAATGAAATTTCAGCTGTGTAGGTAAACACAGAATCTGGGTATGAGTATGTGCTTGTAACAAAAACATTAAGCTTGCTGTTCTAAAACTGGTTGCTGTAGGAAGTAGCAACCTACCACTAAATTTTATGTTTGTCTGAGTGCTATATGTGTCTTAGTAAATATTAAACAGTTGGGTTAGTTCTTAATATACAGTAACTATCTGAAGCTTAATAGCTGCATTTGTAACGGCTTTAAGGAAGTGCGTGCGACTGAATTTCATATTTAGTGCAGAGGATGATACTTACGTTTTATATTTCTATTCTTTTTTTGTCTAACCCGAGTATATGGACTGTGAGAAAACCTTACAGCAAAGGAGTCCACTTGCAAGGCATATTATTCTCTGCCTAATGTGTGACATGATCTTCATAGACAAGGTTGGTCCACTTTGGAACATTTGTTTGATGAGGGATTCTTTGGTCTCACTTTGTATTCTTGCTCATCTATCTAGGATAGAATGAGAGGAAACAGCCTCAAGTTGTGCCAAGATTGGTTTATATTGGATATTCACCAAAAGGGTTATCAAACACTGGAACAGGATGCCCAGAGAAGTGGTGAAGTCCCTATCACTGGAGATACTTAAAAGATGTGTAGATACGGCACTTACAGACATGGTTTAGTGGTGGAGTTAGCAGTGTTAGGTTTATGGTTGGATTCAATGATCTTAAAGGTCTTTTCCAACCTAAATGATTCTATGATTCAATAGTCCAAGGTAACATACAAAAAATAGTTCTGTAAAGCACTCTTGTCTCTAAATTTTTCAGGTTCTTCAAAAGATAACAGCATGCTGAATGATTACGACTCCAAGAAAGGAGACCTTGAGAGTGTTTGGAAAGAAGTGTTCCCCCTGTACACCTTTTTAGGGAAAAACAATGAATAAAGCAGACCAGGAGTTTTAGCTAATTGAGTGAGATTTCTGTTGGGTTTGGTTTTTTTTTTTTTCCTTGTGAAGTACAAGACACAAAAGCTTCCAAAGATGCTCTCACCCTACTCTGCAGTTGCTATGGAAGGATACACTGATGCTCAGCATTTCTGAGCACTTTGATAGTGTCCAACCGAGATACTAGGGCTGAACACTGGGGAGCTGTGTTCTTCATGAATGGATTAGGCAGAATTTATTCACTGGTTCGAAGTCCTACTGTGCAGGCTGTATATTTTTGAATGTAAGAAGCACCATGTTTTAGCTGTTCAGTGGGAATTTCAGGCAGCCTTTGAAATACAGAGCCAGTCAGCATTTGTTCTCAATAGTGCTTTTGTGCCAAATTTCCAGTTAGTGAATGGCATTAGTTAACTAGGCCCATTTGGCTTTATCTTGAAGGATAATGAAAACCCATCTTTTTCCTCATTCCCTAACAGATGCAATATGGAGTTTTACTGAATGAAAAAAAGAACTGAATGGAGAAAGCTGCGAGAGTAAGGGGAAACCCCTCAGAACTTGTATTTTTAAGAAATTACTGTAGTTCTGAGTTCTGTTACAGTAAAATAAGAAATTTATAAAAATAAGGGGGTTTGGCTCCTATAGATGTATTGCAAAGTATTAGTGAATTCTGGAAGTATTGTTCCAGTAGGTGAATATTTGTAAGGATGAAGCCAAAGTCTGCTGTTTTTTTTTTTTATTGCAACACAGTATCATGTGTATTGTTACATGTATTTGGAATATCTTTGAAATATTTTGATGCCTTTCTTAAAATTTTCATGAATTTTCATCTTTGTATTTTCTATGGAAAATGCTAAATTAGTGACACTTCTCCAGCCCCTCCAAATATTCCTTTCCATTTTGGGACAGACAGTAGACTGTTTGTACTTGTGTAACTCACTCTTAATTTTTATTGAACTCAAAACTCCAGACTTCGATGTTTGTCACCTGGCAGGTACAATTTTTGCACAGTTCACAGTAATCAAATACATATTGCTCGCAGCCCAGAAAGCCAGCTGGGCTGCATCAGAATGAGTGTGATCAACAGGTCAAAGGTGATGATCCTGCTTCTCTGCTGTCGTGAGACCCCACTTGGAGCAGTGTGTGCAGTTCTGATGTCCTCAACATAAGAAGGACATGGAGCTGTCGGAGTAAGTCCAGAGGAGGCCACGAGGATGATCAGGGGACTGGAGCACCTCCTGTATGAAGACAGGCTGAGAAAGCTGGGACTGTTCAGCCTGGAGAAGAGAAGGGTGCGTGGAGACCTCATAGCAGCCTTCCAGTATCAGAAGGAGGCCTACAAGGATGGTGGAGAGGGGCTGTTCATTAGGGACTGCAGTGGTAGGACAAGGGGTAATGGGTTTAAACTTAAACAGGAGAAGTTCAGGTTAAATATAAGGAAGAAATTCTTTGCTATGAGGATGGTGAGGCACTGGAACAGGTTGCCCAAAGAAGTGGTAAATGCTCTGACAGTGTTCAAGGCCAGGCTGAACAGAGCCTTGGTTGACCTGGGGAGGGACTCTTCGTTAGCGACTGTAGTGATAGGACAAGGGGTAATGAATTCAAACTTAAACAGGGGAAGTTTAGATAGGATATAAGGAAGAAGTTCTTTACTGTATGGGTGGTGAGGCACTGGAACGGGTTGCCCAGGGAAGTTGTGAATGCTCCATCCCTGGCGGTG
>JAVHNF010040763.1:14829-29995 GCA_034783455.1 Micropsitta finschii
TATTTGGGGTGTTCATGGAATAACCCCTCCCTCCCATGCCTGCTTTATACTGCTTACCTCAAGAAGTGTAGCCCAGCTTTTCACTCAACAACTCAGATATTTTTCTGATCATGTCTGAAAAGGAAAACATGTAACATCATTTTGACACTGTCCTGGGTTCAGCAGGAGGTTCCTACAGGAGGAGGGTGACTAGTCATAAAAGCTTTCAGAGTCTATCACAGTACATAACTTGAGGACCATGAAGTCTCAGTGGGAGGGAAGTCAAAGAACTTACGTAATTATGAGACTGGATGGTGAAGCAGATATGTGCAGTCCTTGGCTAGTTACCTGAGTTAGTTATAAATAATGAACTATAGCTAACCTAGGTCCTCAGAAACGCTGACTACTGCTAAATAGAGGATGTGGAAAATATAGGTGTGGCTATAAAGGATAAAAGTTTGCTTCTTCTGAAAATAGTTTTGTGGCAAAAAGCTACTTGGAAAAAGTACAGCTTCTGTGAATGGAGCATGTGGTTAGGATGACAGAAGACAGGCGCTTCTTTGAAGACGTTTTTACTTCTTAAACAATGACGATGAGAAGGAAAGGAAAGGGATAATATGGGAGGTACACCTACTTTGAACTACTCTTAAAAAGTATGCCTGTTACAGGAAGAGTTGGAGCCAAAACTTCCAGAGCAGCCAGTGATCTCTTCATCTACAGAGCTATACGATATTACTGCAGTAGTTTTATGTGAAAGCATATATAGAAATATCTTTTATTTCCTCAAGCCTTTTTCATTCTGGAGACATTTTGTTTCACTTGGAGGATGATAAATTTTGCTTCCTTTCCATGTTCTTTGTTCTCAGTGGTCCTTACAGGGATCTCATACATTTTAAGATTGTCTGGAAACACTGGAGACTGTTGGGAGCCTTGCTGGCCTGGATGCACGCCAGAAAATATATTGCTGAATACTGAAATCACAGCATCTGAAATGACTGCTGCAACCCCCTCATCCCTTTGTTTTGGCTGAAACTCTCAACTGCCCTGGAGGTATCTACTGTGTTTAAGTGGCTGGGAAAGTAGAAAATAATAACAGCTCATAGGTCAATTATAACATAGCATGAGAAACTCAGCCACACGTAATAAAAATTAAAATAATTGGTTTTGTCTGAACATTCACTGAAGATGTGTGAACATTGTCTGAATTGGATCTGAACACTGACTGTAAATGAGGGATAGCTGGACTTAGGCAAATCACATTTCCCAGTCAAACCTGAAGGTAGTAGTTATTCAAGGGGCAGTTTGTTTTCTATGGGAAATTTCCACCCAGATCAGTGGTTCAGGATGGCTGCTTCACTATTCCTTGGTATTTCTTGTCTTTTTCAACAAACAGATGCCTACTTCTAATAATTTAAGGGCAAAAACTTGCTTCAAAAGCTGGCTGACTTTTAGGGGGAAAGCTTTGATGACTGTATTTTGTGGACACAAAGTACAGAAATAAGATAGGTTATTTCAGCATCTGAGTATCTAATCTGCAGATCTGTACTTTTTTCTTTTAAAATTCTAGGAGAAACATTGTCTGACCTAAAGACTGCTGTGTGTACCTTCTACTGCAGAAATCCAAAGTTTGTTGCAAGGGACAAGCGCACACAGTGCTTTGATTAGCTTTGTGCTGTCTATATTATACATGGAGTTATCTTCAATTAACAGATCTGTTGCTCTAATTTTATCATTTGGAATAATTCAAGGTAGTGGAGAGTTGCATTAGCATCTTCTTTCTTTGCATTTGGAATAAAGAAAAAGTATCTTATACTGAAGAAGTAGCTATTTCCTTAAAATCAGACCTTCTGTAATTTAAAAAGTGCTTTAAAACTGAAGATGCAGACTTCTGTGCACCTACTCACTGACTGCAATAATCGTAGTGGTAACTGAATTCTACAACAGAGGGCTGCTTCCCCAGAGGTGTCACACAGATACTAGTTCAAAGTAGCACCATGGGAATCACAGAATCCCAAGGGCTGGAAGGGACCTCAGAAGATCATCTAGTCCAATATAGCTTATTTTCCACTTTGTAGAGAACAAAGGCATAATGGATACACAGTGCACCTTAGCTTTTAAATATGTAGAAACTGACTTCATGGCTTCAGGAGAATTTTGTTCTCCTGAAGGAAAAAGTGATGCTTACAGAGTTAAAGGTCAGAAATTCAAAATTTCTTGTGAAATGTTTTTCGGGTTTTGTTTGTTTGTTTGTTTTTTAATCTGTGGAATTGGGGCAGAAATATCCAAGAAGTTTGTAAATGGCTCTTAGCTGGTACTTTGTCCAGGGATCTGGTTGCAACCACAAGGAACACAACGTAAGGGAAGTGGTTGTTCAGGATCTCCAAAAGCTTTGTAGATGGCTAACTCTGCCTAGTTCAGCTGTTTCTCATCTTCACTGCAGACACAAACTGTCCTGTGCATACTGAAGTCAGCAAGCTTTGGCTAAAGAAAAGAGATGCCTCAGCTGGAACGGAAAACAGAGTAGTGTCACAGATGCCTGGTGACAGCTAAATTTTGACAATAATTTCCCATTCTGCATGTTGAAATGGCTTCAGTTTGAACCTGAGCATTGCAGTCTCATAAGAATATAAAAAGCAACAGATAACACATGTAGCAACCTAAGATTAAGCATGCTGCTAGGCAGATGCGTCCGATACTTGTTCAGCTCTTTGGTATCTCACTTCTGAACTTCTGAGAAAGAGGCATGAACTAACTTGAAATACTAATGTTTTCAGTTTCTGGAATGATAGTCATACACACACTAACATTTGCTTAAATGTTGTGATTTTATCAGTTGCATCAGAGTAGCTGACAGGCAAGAAAACATCTATGATATTTTAGCTCTTTATTATGAATATTGTTGAAAGCCTCTGGTTTGCTGTTGAAGTTTATTTGTTTTGGGCTTGAATTTTTGATTAGAAATCAAAAGCAGGCATATTGGGAGAATTACGGTCATTACTTCATAAAAACAAGGAATGTATAAAAATAATATGACCATACAGCAGTTACTTCTGTCAGAAGTTACCTACATTAGCCGTTTGGCATTCATTATTCTAAAGTAGATGGAAGTACAGAATTATTAATACTCTTTGCTTACAACATGGGACTCATCCCTAATCCTGAAGACGATGAAGAGCGCTTTAAATGACTGTTTGATAAGGGGCAGCCAAGAGTTCCAAAGTCTTTTAAGGTCTCTCCCAGTGTCCAGGCGCAGCTACAGAATAAAGTAGTGAAAATATGCAACAGTGTGTGCATATAGGGGCAGCAGAACAGCACCTGCTGGAGAAGCACCATCACATGGTCTCTGACACACAGGATTTTCTGTGCTCCAGTATGATTTTATGATAAATTTCTATGCGGTAGGTGTGCTTTGGTTCAGGCTGCGAAAGATGCACTGCACTAGTACAAGCTCATACATACTGTAACTGCAGAGATTTGAAGAAATTCTTTACATCAACTGCACTCGTTACATCAGATTATAGCAGAAATGAAGAAAACAGTGTTTCTGAACCTTTCAGCCCACCACGAGTGTAGGAAAATAGCAGATTTGCAGCTTTCCCATTAACAGCCTGGTGATGTTTTTGTGAAAGCAAATGAAAGAATTACAACTATGTGATTCGTGATTCCAAACCGATTATTCAGGCTTTGATCTGTAACCTTCCCAGATCTATCCTTACTTATCCTGATTTCCTCTTCCCTGCCTCTTGTGGGTTTGGTTTTTGTTTTGTTTTTTTTTATTCCCCCCCTTCCTCTTTCTCACCTTTGAATTATGAAATTCTTATTGGAATTTTAGTGTTTGTGGCTTGCTTAGCCCATCCCTCAAGTACACAGGAATGCTTACACGTCTCCAGAAGTTCCATGTGGTGTACGCCTGCTATCAGTTGAGATTCTTTAACAACTTGTAGGACAGAGCATGCCAGATTGCAGGGAAATAAAGAGAACTACCTCTTACTGTTTCTTGGTGTGCTGGAGCACAGAATATGATTCCTCATAGAAAAGAACTAGTAGATACGTACAAGAAAGATAATCTAGCTGGTTTTCACATTTGTAACTCCATAGGTCATGTTCCAGCCATGGTGCAATAAACCATGCTTACAGTTTTCTGCTTTTCTCAGTGATAAAATTAACGGCAGATCAGGCTCTGAATCACGAGGATGACAACAATGACATGATGTTATTTATCTGGGGGAAATCAGCACATCATACCAGCTGCAGCGCTGAACAGAATGCATTTTATGCATTTTTTTGGGGGGTGGGGCTAGGGAGTCAACAAGGTAAAGAATAAGCAGTAGAAGAAGCAATAACTTGGGGATGTATTTGTATCAGCTGTTGGGTAATAACTGTTTTAGGTAGCCAGTGTAGTTGCCAATTAATTCTACCAGTTGCGCTGGTTGTCTGCTCCTTTATAACTGTGTGAAAGCCTGAGTTGAAGAGCAGAAGTTGTGATCTGTTACTGGGGGAACTTCTTACTTGAGCATATGGCTTGATTTTTGTGCTGCTTTTTATTGCTTTGCATCAAGACATCTATTTTCAAACCAGAAAATATATGGAATATAATTTCAATTGCCTCCTAAAATGTACCATTATTTATGATTCTCACAACAGGAGGACTGTGCCGTATGGGCTGTCTAACTACAAAGGCAATTTTAGAGGCAAAAGGTCTACAGGGCAGATTCAAAATACTTTCCAGTTTTCAATTAGGTGTTCTTGTATGAATGCTCATGACGAACAGTGTATGCAGTTCTGCAGAAGAATGCAAGACAGAAGAAGGTGAGTAGCTTTTCTTAATATTGCAGACTTCAAATAGCCAAACATGATTTGCCTGTTTCATGGAGGTGAATTAGTCAAGTTGCATGTATCATATGAAACCAATTAACAAATAGATTGATTTTTAAATAAACATTCTCCTTTCCCGTTGTGGTGAGTTAACCCTGGCCAGCAGCCAAGCACTTACACAGCTGCTTGCTCACTTTCCACTTAAGAGGGATGGGGGAGTGAACAGGAAGAACAGCGAGAAAACTCATGTGTCACAACCAGGAGAGTTTAATAAGTGAAGGAAAGTACTGCTTTTGCTGTTTGCTGTTTCTTTTTATGATGTTGTATTTCTGAAACAGCAGATCTCCTGTCCGGTTAGGGGCATGCACTGTTTTAGAGAGGTTTATCTAATCTAATAACGAGTGAAATGACATTGTCATTTTATGAACGGCTCTGTGAGGATAATTGATGAGAACACAGTGACAGTCTCTCTTTTCCAGAAATCATGGATCAATGAAGGAGACAGAGGAGAAAGACCAGTGCAGAGAAGAAGAACACGCTTTGATTCAGTAGCACAGAGAGTTTGGAGGATTCTGAACAGTCAGGTATGCTACAGATATTAGTATTTCTTTTCAACATTAAACACTGCATAAACTTTCCTTATATTTGCAAAACTAAATTTTTTAACTGAGTACTATCAGTGCTTGCTACATAAGGGCAGAATCTGGCTCCGGACTTGCTTGGGGTTTTATTTTTTTAGTGTTGTGGGTTTTTTTTGTTTTTTTTTTTTCAATTACTGTTTTTTCTAAATAACCTTTAGTATACACAGAACTACTCCAGTTTTCCTCATGCTGATGTAGCTCCTTTAAAAGCTGGATTCTTTGGCTATAAGCCGATACATATTTTGGCGACAGTCCCCTGTTTTCTATTTTTTTTTATGGCAAGGGCTGTTCCTGTCTCATTCAGTTAGCACTGCAGCAGCTTCAGCTACATGTCCCCATGCAGTGCTTCAGTAAAACTTAAACTGTCAAGGTAAAGAGAACAAACTTTGTGGATAAAGTATTTGGAGGGAAAAATAAACCTAGTTTAGATATTAGATATAAAGAGGCTACTGTGACCTAATAGCTAGTTTCAAAAAGTTCCAAGTTCCAAATCTACCCTTAATGCTATTGCTACATAAAACATGCAATATGATGTCAGGATAAACAACTACTTGGCGGTCAAATGAAGCAGCCATTTGAACTAGAAAAATTGTTTGGTTTTTTTTAAGTAATTAATCACACCATTATTCAAAAAGTTTTGCTATGAAGGGAAGCACTTGGATTAGAAGTCTCCAGGCTGAACTTATTGCTGTGATTACGTCATCAGAGGCAATTAGACAACTGGGTAGTTTTCAGTGTGCACAGTCAAGGAGATAAACCATAGTTCTATCAGATAATAGGCAGTTAGTCTGAATAATTAGGCAGTTTTTTGTTTTATTTTTAGAGCTTTAATGTTTATTTGCTGAAGCTCAGAAGCAAGAACTTAAACTACAGCTCTCCGTTGAGATGGACAAACTTGATGCTTCAGTCTGATGCCAGTGGAGAATTCAGCAGAGTGCAACACTTTCATTTCAACAATGCTGCTTTGAGGGCATGTGAACATATATGAAGAAGCTTTCTCCCATGCTCCCCTCTCAAGAGTCTCAGTAAAGCGTAATATTTATCACATAACCTGGCAGGGAATGTATCACTATTGAAGAATTCAAAGGCAGATCTGAACTTCATCAATACAAAGCTTCAGAAACGTTTTTCTATGCAATTTAAAAAAGAACAACAGAAACTTACTGTTCATATACTGCTAACTCTGTGTCTGAAGAATCCATCCCCAGCTTCATGCAGGCAACTGTAATTGGAGAATATGATGAGTTAGAGAGATTGCCTATACATGAGTTCTCATTAAGAATAAACTGATACAAATTCTTGTTAATGTATGCAAGCCTGAATCATCATATTTTAACTTTGTGGCAGATGTTTAAATGACAGCATCTATGCAGAATAAAGATGGATGGCTAATATAAATATTATTATAAACTATAGCAAGTTAAAAGTATACATTCAGTATTCAATAGATTACCTAATTTAGGCACAAATTATTCCTGCACTTAAAAGTTCCATTCAAAAACTTCTACAGTAGATGCACTGTAGTTCATGAACAAAACTCCAGTTACTCACCTCAAAGAATTTCCTGAAGATGAAAGGGTAGGAGTATGGAACTTCAAATGAAACGTCATACAATCAGACTAACTCACTGTGCTAGACCATCTGCTGTTCTAAGCCCCTACATACGTTAT
This sequence comes from Micropsitta finschii, assembly GCA_034783455.1. Classification (NCBI taxonomy): domain Eukaryota; kingdom Metazoa; phylum Chordata; class Aves; order Psittaciformes; family Psittacidae; genus Micropsitta; species Micropsitta finschii. The sequence goes on from JAVHNF010040763.1 coordinate 21,935, forward strand.
CATCCACATTCCTCTTTGCTAGTACTATAAATCACATTTTTATCTCTTCATTGAAACATCATCACTGATTAACTCAGAAACTTGGCAATAAGGATTATATCCAGCCCTTAATGTTTGATAATGACTTCTTTAGAAATTATGGACTTCGATAGGAGATGCAAGAGTAAGCTGGGAAAAAAAAAAAAAAAAAGTAACTTTTGCAAATCCTGTTCTGTATTATTAAAAAAAAAAAAAAAAAAAGAGGAAATCTCTTACTTGTGACATTACAGATGCTTTTGTTTGACTGACCTTCACACAGACCTTCCCGAGAGCACAAAGGTTAAATAACCCAATGACATTAAATTATATTTTAACATAAGAATGATGGAGACCAACAATAAAATGAAAATACATAAACAGCAGAAGTATGTAAGCTTAAAACAGTGGTAATAGACTTTGTCTGAAACAAGAAAGGGAGGTCTTTGCCAAAATATATATATTTTATATATATGTGGATATATTTCATAAATTATTATAGTTATAAAATTAAATATATCTTTCAGTTATTGCATTTGTATCAGTTTCTTGGTATACAGCTGATTTTGTACATTAATGAAAAATAGATTATTTATTGTATAAAAACACTTCACATACTATTTTCCCATAATTTTTAAAAGACACTGTATAGTTTTGGGGGTTTAAAAAATAATCAAGCTTTGTTATGAATAATGCTTATAATGTTCCTTTATAACCATCAACTGGATCCCCCCCCCCCCCATTGGTTTTGCACAGGACGCAGTGATTCTGCATGTGTGCGTGTTGTCAAACAGCATGAGCCTAATCCTTGCTAAAGGGGTGGAAATTTTACATCCAAGTGTGAAAACACACTGGGGCTCTTCCACAAAATAACCTTATCTGTGTATTTAAGATAACAGACCCGGTTCTAGCCCTAACCTTGTTCAAACAGATTAGCCTCAAAGGTCTAATTCCTCATTCTTCAACCTTTCTGCCAACTCTGTTGCAAACCACCTCTGATTATTTAAGCTACGAGCATGACAAGCAGTGGTGCTTCTCCAGCTCCACACTGATTTTGGAATCGGAAATCTTGGGTATATTCTTGCAGCAGCATTAACAATATTCACTTCATACCTCATTTAAGCAAATGATTTTATTAATCACTGCATACTCAAGAAGGCAGACTCCTGAAGGACACCTTTGCATGCCCCACACAAGTTACCATCACTTATTGCTCTCCAGCAGCAGCATTTCAGTTAAGGTGTGTATTCACAAACCTAGAGAGTCCACAAGAGGAAGCAAATCTATCTAGGCTGTCCATCAATATAGGTAGGTGGCACTCCTAAAAGCATCCCTGCCTGTAGCCTGTGCATCTCAAAAGGATTCACAAACCAAGGAAACCCTTAACAAGCCTATCACCAGCCATAAGAATCTTCTCTGGATGTGCCTGCACATCACTGGTATATAGTGTGAAAAACATAAAGAAAGCATGTGATAATGCATCACACTTAGCCTATGGCAAAGCTGGATATACGCAGAAGCGCAAGGATGGGGTTTCCTGGCATTAAAGAAGTTGCTTTTTCCCCCTATTCGGTGGGCACTGACAGTATGGAGATACACAGGGTGAAAAGAACAGGTCTGCACAGGACAAGCACACATCCAGAGACTGTCTGGCTATACTAACTGCTGACACACAACTCCTTGTGACATCTTGATGTGTTCTTGTCTAGCTCTACCTTTTGGTGCTCACCCAGGACACCCACCCTCTAAGTTTCCTAATACAAGTGATCTAGGCCAAGACCATAAAAAGAACCCCATATGTATAACGTCAAACTCTAATTCAGCCATTCAGCAAGACATTTGCAGTGTCACAAAGGGCAAGTAGGAAGCCACTTCCCACCAGAGCTGGGTGACAAATTATGTGTCCTTTTGACCTAGAAAATTGAGATCTTCCAAGTAAACCCCTGGATTTCCAAGCACGCTCAGCAGGCAGCAGCACTCCTTGATTTGAAGCCACGGTTCAGCTCTGCATTCTCCAACACACATCTGCAAGCACTTCCATAAGCAGATATTGCTTGGAGCTGGGGATTAACCCAGCTCCCCATCAAAATACATCCAAATTCTGAAAACAGACATAAATCTGGGTCTATATGGGGTTGGACTTGTCAGATAGAGTCCTGTATGAACATACGCATGGAATTCAGGGCACAACAGCAAAAAAATGCTTCCAGACCAACAGCTGGAGTATCACTGGTTGGAAAATCACAATTATTTTGTGTGGAAGTTGAAAGGAGACCTATCCATACCCTTTATTTAAGTATATTAAAAAATAGGTCTTTAAGAGATGATGCAAAGAAAGCCCTCAAAACCAAAACATTTTCTTCCATGTTCTATAATCAGCTTGTAATTCTTTAGTTTTGGAGGTTTGACTAAAACCAATAACTTGGTAATTTAATGGAAACAAATCCCAAAAGCGAGTATTTTAAGCAGCAACTGAACTTTATATGGAGAGTTATAGTTCAGCTTTTTTCATTCTTTCCAGTCCAACCAAGACTGAAAGATATGAACTAAATCTGAACATTTTCCACAATTTCTTTACCCCCTTTTGCTGGAGGCCATTATACATCAAGCAGCTTTCCAATTCAGCCTTTTGATTTTAACAGCCTTCGTATACAATTAAATAATACAGCCTGCAGGGGACAAGGAGAGGGAACAGCCTCTCTGTCCTCTATCCCTTTCAGGCTTCTCCTTGCTGAAGCAGGAATGGGATGCCTCATGCACCAGGGGATGATTGTGATCAGGGAGAGGACCAGCTTTGTACAGACCTCAAAGCATCATCCTGACGTCCTGCTCAGCCCTGTCTCAAGCATCAGATGCACTATGGAGCCACGATGGCACCAGCTGACAGTGGGTACCATTCTCCAGCTCCTACCTCTCCACAGCCCATGGGTTTTAGTCACGCTCAAGCAACCAAGGCTTTGATGGCTTGTGCTTAAGCAACCCTTTCTATGAGAATCCTCTGCGTGGCTCCAGGTAACAGTAAAAACCATGCCCTTTGGGATCATCAGCATCAGATCCAGCCTCCTCAGGAGGAGGAGTGGCAGCGATGTGGGTTCAGAAAGGTAGAAACACGCTCAGAGGGGTGCAGAGCACGCGCTTATCTCCCCAGCAGCCACTCCTCCCGTCCCCAAACGGGGTTAAGCTCCTCCAGCAAGCACTGTTCATTTCCCTAGTTGGAGCGTGGCCAGAAGATTTTGCCTTCCAGTCATGTGAACTTTTCAATTTGTGATTCTTACAAGCTGAGCTTACATGAAGCTGTTTCCTGAAGTGAACTGTTTCTATTCCCTCTCCACCGCGCTCTCAGCCCCACCACCCCTGCCAGAGCAAACCCAAGCCCATTTATTGATCAGCCAACAATAAACAAAGGCTCAGAATGTCCGAGGCATCCTTTAAAAGCTGTGGTGACACCGTCTCCTATCAGATTTGCTCAGTTTAACTACACTTCCCTCAAACATTACATCTCTTAATGTGTATTTAAACAGGTCTTGGCCTCTTGGGTACATTTTCTAATGACCTTTGTTTTAACCCGGTGCATTCACTGGTGCAAATGAAACACTGCGAGCCATGTGCGAGTCATGAGCTGTGCTCAAGTGGGAACTTGATCACCTCTTCCAATTAAAAACAGATCAGGTCCTATATCTTTACTTCCAAAAATCAGCCTGTTTGCTGTTTTTACCATGGCTGAAGTAACACAACATTATGCCCTGGGATGCTGTTTGAAACACGCATCATTGACATGGCAGAAGACAGTACCCATTAAATTCTTCAGTTCACTTGGGACAAGAGTATACCATTAAGTAGAAAGACTTCTAAAAGGAAGGGGAATGAACAGTGGAAGACAGGATCCGTTCGTAAATAGCAGCACACAAGGGGGACTGACTTGTACAGTGACACTGAGCGAGTCATCCCTACCTGTGGCACAAGAAGCATCTCCGCTCTGAGACAGAAGGGCCAAAAAGAGCCAAGAGAACGTCAGGTTGGACAGCAAAGCAATGCAAATCTGGTTATGTCACAGGCAGATGGTGGAACCTCATCTGGAATAATATTAACATCTTATTTTTTCCTTAAGATGAAATAGATTGGAAGAAATTAAAGACTCTGAGGGGCATGAAAACAAGTAAAAAAATGAAAAGAATGTGCTCAAAAAAGTAGATTTTTTTATGTTAAGAAAGCTTCCAAAAAATAGTATTTTTCTAGGATAGGGCTGTTTCTTACTTTATATTTTACTTTGAGAAAACTTCTGTCCTTTTCTAAGACCGAGAAACTCTTGCTGACCAGACCTGAAGCCTGACATTCTCAATCCATGCCAGGGTCCTGAAGCAAAGAAACAGTGCATTTTCTAGACGTATACTTAATTTTCATCGATTTAACTGGGATTTAAACATCCATTTAACATTGGGGTTATCCAGGACTTGGACAACAAAATCTCTTCAAATGCTCACACCAAAAAGGCTGAGCAAAGTGTCCCATATTGGCCATGTGCCTCAAGAAGTGCACAGCCAGCTGATAGCAAGCACCAGGCCTGGGGATGTGTGGAGATGGAAAACACCATCAGGCTGGGTTCAGACAATCCTGGGAGCCAGTGGAAAACAGGCTCCACATCACCCTCAATAAATCCTTTGCTAAACTGAAAGCTCAGGACACAAATGTGATATGTCCTAGGCCAGGAGCACCTCATGAGAGCTAGTGTCTGTGTGTAGACAGTAGGATTTGGGGACCTTCTGCTGTCTGCTCAGCCCTAGAGCCTGGTTTGGGCAGTTGTTGCAAGGTTTGACTTCTACAAATGATAAAAGGATTACTGGAGGTCATCCCCACCTTAGCCAAAAACCTAAGCCCAGCTTTCCTCACAGCAAACTGCCTTTCTTTAATGGCATGTGGATGTCAATCAAGAATACACAAGGGTTTCTAAAGACAGAGCTTACACTCACATTATTTTATTCTTTTTGCTTAAAAGGCTTTTTCCAATTTAATATTTGGTCTCTGATCTACCTCTTCCCTATATTTTCTGAATAAACATGTTTTGGTGCTCAAGTCAAGGAACTGTCAGCCTGGGCTGGAACTGCTGAGGCCTGACATTTGTAGATTAAATATCAACCAGATGTTGGTGCACTTCTCTTACAAGCCTTTCAAGAAGCTTCCCAATTCAGTATTGTGTTTCGCTAGTAGGGGAAACCCAAGTTCATACCTTACTAGTTTGAGCTGAAAGAGATTGAAAGCCTCAGGGGGAAGGGTGAGGGGAGAAATGACAGGTACCCGACTGATAGGAAATACAACTCCAAACTGCAATACAAAATAGCTGGTGTCCAGATTTTTTTTTACTTCAATGTATTTGAAGTCTGACTGAAATAAATCAGCTTCAACTCCAGAAACTATTTTTATACAATACTAACATTTTCCCTCAACCACTAAAGCAAGGGAAACATGGAATGGGACATTGCCCTTCCCTTAACGCTCGGCCACGGTGCCAGATGTGGCACCGCTTCTGACAATGGAGAGCAGGACACAGGGAAGAGAGGTTTATTCATTAGAAGAGATGAGGGAGAGTATTATTGCAGCTGTAACTGTCTATAAAGCCCATACCTGGGATGCAGGAGGACACCCAGGGTTTCCTCTGTGCTCTCATCTCCATGTGTAACCTTGCAGAAGAAAAGCCTCAGCTCCCACCCTGTAAAATGGGATTTATAGTAGGATTGTGTGTGTGTGTTGTCTTGTACGGTCTTCACAGCAAGGGACTCGCTCTTATTATGCTTCTCACATGTACTGCAACAGGGCCTCAGGCAGAGATGGGGAACTCTAGGTGCCAATGTAGTCAATAAATAAGGACATAAATAATACAGTTACAACATGTGGCTGAGAACTGGCTCTCATCCCAGAAGTTCAGAGTGAACTTTCCTGTTTTTGTTGGTTTAATTTGATTCTTGTTTCTTGGTCAACTTAATAATGCTTTAAACTGAATTTTCAATATTATGAAAGAAATCAACAGGGAGACCTGGATAATGATGCTCCAAATGGGCCATCATGAACCTCTCCAAGAGGCAAGGAGTCAGCTAATGGCTGCTCATGGAGCGGGCAGGATCAACACCCCTTCCCAAGCCAGATCCTTCGCTTCTAGCTGCATCCAAATTCCAGAATCCAAGTTCTTTGGATCAAGCATATCCATAGAAAAAACCTAGGGCAGTAACACACGCACATCCACTGCAAGAGTTAAGGTTTGTCACAAAGGCCACGTTCTTGCTCTCTGCATGTAGCAAGCTCCAAAAGAAGTTGTTAGAAGTAAGACCCCAAAAACCTCCCCACCGGGGTGAGGGTTCTGCAAGAAGTAAACACCTCCACAGCCTCCAACTCCACCCTCCATGCACGCAGTGGGAGCCGCAGTGATCGGCCAAGAGCTGGTTCCTACCCATGAAAACACAGGCAAGGTTTCCCGCTGAACTTCATTCCTGAGAGCAAGGAGCAATTCCATGAGGCTCAGTAAATGGCTTCCAGACTGTGGCACAGTGTAACTGCGGTGAGAGTCTGACCTCATGCACTTGTGAGGTGGGAAATATATGGGGTGAAATCCTGGATCTGCTGCAGTCGGTGGCAACATTCCCATTGACTTCAGGCAGGTCTGGGATTTCACCCGTTACATTTTGGAATATCAAGGCAGCAACCCAGTACCAGATCCTGATCTAGCCTCCCAGGTGTGCTTGAGGACACTTGTCAGGGATCAGTAACCCCTCCAGAGCAGTGATATGTTCTGCAGCAAGCTTGCAACACCCTGGTGAGCCCAGGTGAGGTGAGCAGGTTGGAGGACTCTCCATAAACTTGTCAGCCAAAACAGAATGGAAACTGAGAAATCTAATAATTTAGAGCAATTCCTCTCTTATTATGGACTGGATTGCTCTGCTTGGGTGGGGGACAATCCCCTCCCTTGATCTGCTCATGCTCTGGGGGTGCAGCCCAGCACACTGTGGGTTCTGTGCTCAAGCACATGCTGCTTGCTTCTGCCTCTTAAATGCCTTCATTAGGCTGGGCAGTGAGCATGGGGCCTATAACTCCATTGGGAACAGGGCTTTCCCATCACAAATACACAGTTCAGTCACCACTGCAATGCTTTAAATGCCCATTTTTGTCGTGCCCATCTGAAACTACACCACATATAGAGCAACTCTGTTGTTTGGGCATGACAATACAACATGACCTATGCAAGCAACAAGCAGAAAAACTTCCTGACCTCCTACTCAACTGCTCCTCACTCCAAAGATGCCCAGGGAAAATAAAGAGGCATAGCAGAAGGCTTTCATGTCCTTCACAGTGATGTTTATGTTCAGAAGAGTAGGGATGTGAGCTGGAGGAAGCAAGAGGTGCATGGCTGGGGACAGAGGGCCACAGCAGCCACTACAGGTCACCACTGCACAGCATGACAGTGCTGGCAGAATGAGCCCTGGCTGTGCTGCACCAGGGCTGTGCCTCTGCCTCCTCACTTCAAGCAGCCCAGATACCAGTAAAGGGAAGTTTGTAACATTTCAGTTCTGTAGTTTTCTCTGTGGTTTCTCCCACCTGAGCATCACCTCTGCTTGCGGGCAGCACGGCTCATTGTGAGGCTGACATTGCGAGACTGACATTCATGCTCTGCCAGGAAGTGCTTTGATCCCCAGAAGAGATGTGCTGCTACAAACCCCATGTGATGCTCCTGGGGCACAGGCGGCACCAGCAAAGCAGGCAGTGGCCAACAGCAGCCACCTCCACAGCCCTGCCTGGCCCCTGGGGCATGCAGCACTGCAGGGAAAGCAAACAGGCTTAATCATAGAATCACAGACTGGTCTGGGTTGGAAAGGACCTTAAGAGCATCCAGTTCCAACCCCCCTGCCATGGGCAGGGACACCTCACACTAAACCATGGCACGCAAGGCTCTGTCCAACCTGGCCTTGAACACTGTCAGGGATGGGCATTCACAGCTTCCCTGGGCAACCCATTCCAGTGCCTCACCACCCTCACAGTAAAGAATTTCTTCCTTAGATCCAA
>JAVHNF010040766.1:0-13590 GCA_034783455.1 Micropsitta finschii
TTTTTTTTACCATAAATCCTCAAAAAAAAAAAAAAAAAAAAGGCATTTTTTGATGTGACTATTGGAGCTGATGACAAGAGCTGACAGCAGCTTAATGTAATTGGTCATAAATTTCTGGTGAAGTTATGGGTTGTTACCCCATTCACGACAGGCATGCTTGTGGCTACAAACAAAATTCAGTAGTGCAGTTTCAGTTTCACTGATGGGATAACGTTTGTCCTACTTGAAAAGATGTATGATAAATGCACATGTATTATAAAATGAAACTGAAAAGCATTAACATAAGGCAGCATTTCCAGGAAAACTGAATAGTCACACTTATCTTTTTCAAACAGTTCTTCTATAAAACTTTAGTATAAAAGTACAAAAGTCCAACCTAAATCTAATCATGGCAGACTGCACCCATCAGGAAGTCAGCAACACAGGTGTCAGTACTGAATGTGAACAGTGCATTTTACAGTGTCTTAAAAGGAGAAAAAGATTAAAATACATTTTTCTATTTTTTAAAGAATATAAATAGTTTCCTGCCCACAGTTTACACAAGAAAGGTGTCTCTGATGAATAATAAGCCTAATTTTGCAAAGATGAAAGCTTGGTGTTGAAGATTAGGACAGTAGACGAAAAAATGCATTTTCAGATCTCCTCAAGCTAAACAACTGACAACATCTTGAAGTTTTCTTAATTTTACAGTTTTCTTAAGTTACATTAGCTATGGCATTTAACATTACCATTGAAACAAAGCTCATTCTTTTAGTAGAATGCTTACTTGAATAGGTACTTCTGACAACAAAGAAATGTGGATTGATTTAACTGCTAGTAAAGTGCTGAAGCATTCTCATTGGTATTCTATTAGTTTCACTTGTATGTTTAAAACAAATATGCTTACTTGTATTTCCATTTCCATTCATTAAGTGGGTAACAATACAGGCAGGAACATGTAAATCTAGCCTAATTCATGCTTTCTAACTTGATTCCTAGAAGAAATCATCTCCTATGACAAAGAAGAAGCTGTGTAGGCCTGCCTATAGAAATAATAAATAAATGTGTTATATTTCTTCCACTCTCATTTTTTTCCCTTCTATTTGTCATGCCTCAGTCATCTATGGTTTAATTCACAAACTCTGCTGGGGCATTAACCATTGCCTCTTATGCATCACTAAAAGATCTAGCTCTAGTTGCCTATTACCATGACTGAAGAAGCATCAAGATTCATCTGCACTTGAGCACTGATGCTCATACCTTATCTGGGTATCTAATTGTAACAGCTTAGGTCTCTCAAGTAATTCAAAGGGCTATTATCTTGCCTGTTGTGGAGAATGTGCTTGATAAGCCAATTAGTCTTTTCTCTTTGTACTTGGATAGAGAATACGTTTATTTCAAGCAAATCAATACATGTATTTGTTCTGTTTTCTGTTTAGTTTATAGTCAGCACTGCAGGTAACTTTGTCTTGCCAAGTATTGTCTACAGATGTTTCTCAGAAAAATAACTAGAACATATGTACTTAGAAAAACATAAGGAAAAATGGCACGAGGGGTGGGAAAAGAAAGACGTACTTCTCTGTAACTATACACACATGAAATGTGATCCTTCTGTAAGCTGTGTCTGTGTAGATGGAGCTGGTGACAGTGACGATTCTGGTGAAGAAGGCAGACTTTTCACTGCGAGTCATATAGCAAGATAAATAAGAATACAAGTTACAGAAGGCATGATTTCAAGCCATAATAAATATAAGCAGAACCAAATGAAAGTTACACAATAAAGACTTAAAAATCTGATCAGCACAATAAACACGACTTCAGGGGAGAGCACAGCTGTTCTCAAGAAAGACCACTACTCAGACCTGTGAATGACTAGTAAAACACCGAAGGAACAAACAACAGACACATGAATGTTGATGTGTAATTTATGTTGCAAAGTGGGGGGGGGTAGAGGGAAGTAAAATTTAACTAGTCAGGATAGTCCCAAACCCACCTTTATATCCCAACTCAGATTAAATAAGCGGTTTTTATTCTGCTGAGTACTATAAAATGTATTTACAAGTTCTGGTTTTGATTATCAAGTCACGGAAAGGATTGCTGACTGCACTACATAGGTTCATGCCACCTTTTATATACATAAATTGAACCATTTGGCTTACTTAAATGCTCTTATTACCAAATATCCTAATGATGTCTTAAATTCTGTCTTCTTCCGTCCTCCCCTCCTTCACACTCCCCATTTTTTTTTTTTAATACCTCTGCAAACAATTTTACTTTATTCCAGTCTTCTCTTCCTGCAAAGTAGTTCACAAAAGTCATTTTACCAGTCAGCTAGTGTTTCCTGTTTCTTCATCTTTTCTTATTCCTGGAAACATGACCAAACTGGGGTCTTTTACTTGCTAGTTCAAAATTTACTAGATATATTGGAAACTCTTGAGGATTCCTCAATCTTGAGCCATCACTTCACAAGGAGGTAAGAAGAAACAATCTATATATGCCCAGGACTGAAACGCTGTTCTACAAGATGAATAGGGAAGGATTTGTTCCAACTAACTGCTATAGTATGACTCAATTTCTGGCAATAGTTATTTAACTCCCTGAATTACATGCAACCATGAAACCTACATTAAAACCTCACAAAACTGGAATTTCTGTAGTTGTCCACTGGGAAAATATTTTTCTCTGTTATAAAACCATACAGTTGATATCTAGACTAGCTCAGCCCTTTCAATTCACAAGGGTTTCATAGCATCAAAAGACAGTCAAAATGAAATGAAGTTTTAAATATGTACTGTATAAGTTATGCTTTAATCAAACTCTTTTCCATACCTGCTGTTGCCTTATTTCCTTTTGAAGACTGTGCTGCTAATTCAAATGATGACATAATTCCTTCTCGTTCTTGAACACTAACTACTTCACTTTCTTCTGATCTGGTTTTGGGTTTGTGGTTTGCAACTGTGGTCACACTCTGCAAGCTGGTTAAAAAAGCACAGTGTTTAGAACTCGCTCTAACTTAATTTCAGGTGTTAACCACTAAGTATAGGAGTTACAATTTAATTTTCTTCTGTTAATAGAAAACAGTTGCAACCTACAAATTTGTGTAATGTAAAGTCAGCACGTATTTTGAAACCCTTCTCCTTGTAAAGTTAGACTTAAAAAAACCCCAGGAAGTACTGGAAATTGAATTCCTTTCCTTTACATACTCTTGCAGTTTCTTACTGTGTGATATCTATTTTGCTGAAGGGTGCAAGAAAGTTATGACTTAACATAAGAACTGTCTTAGAATCTGCAGTGCAACTTACATTACCATGATGAATCCTTAAAGAGGGATATCCAAGGCACAATGTCAATCTAATTCTGCAGTGCCCCAAAATAGTGAAGTAAAAGTTAAAGCAGGAGATACATAATAAACTGTTTAGTCTGCTCCTAAATACCAGTGGTAAAGGGCTTGCTCTGGAAGCCCTGGCGGAACCTTTCATAATAAACTGATACAAAGCTTGAACTGGCATTACTAAATACATTTTGTATTCCAAAGCAACAATTATGAAGTATTCTAACTGGGGCAATACTTGAAAATATACATTATTTCACCGACCAACTCATCACCTCTTACTGAACCCCTTCAATGGTTGGGTTTCTCACTAGATTTCTCTATATGTAAAACACTCAAAACCAGATGAATATACCTTTTAAGTATTTAGGGCACTATTTCATTAGTGCTCGGTCCGTTCAGCTAATAAATACAGTGTGCAAGTTTAAACAGCCTCTGAACATCTTGTTTTATTTTTACCTTATATCACCATCACATGTTTCTTCCAACTTATTTTTCTTTTCCTTTTCTGATTTCTCTTCATTACTCACTTCTTTTGAGTCAGATACATGTGCATCTGATAAAAGATCACCAGTTTTTGTCAGCTATAAAAAAAAAAAAATCAAAATCATGAAACAGAAAGCTGTAACACACACTGAATGGCAGATAAGAAATACAGTATCAGGAAACAGTTTTATTAATAGACAAATTTTGCCATCATGTATACTTAGTAACTCAGAATTATCTAAGAAATTTTTATCAATACCATTCAGGTTAATAAAGTTATCCTGAACCTTATATCGGAGCCAGTGGACAGAGGCTGGCTTAATAACTTCCAGAACTTCTCTGAACTCTGGATTGCAGCCTGCCTATTTTTTCATGCTATGCCTCTTCACACTGACAACCGATCCCAGGTACTGATACTGCTGATAAGCCTGAATACTGCTCTTAAAGGTCTGATTGGATATAGCCAAGTGTATTACATAGTTTTCCTTTATAAGAGTTGCATACTTAACAAAGCTAGAGACTTGCAACAGGAAGTGTTTTCAAATAACAACAACAGATGTTAATTATCTGATTTTACATCATTCTCCATCAGATGTATGTTTAGGAAAAGCTAAATATAAAACAGAGAAACAAAAGAAAAAATGAGTGAGGAAAAAGAAAAGCAAAGGGTGATTAATTAAAGAACATGGATAGAAAAGAAGAAAAAACCCTCTAGACAAGATTTGAAAAAAATATTAAACTATGAGCAGGATATGATTATGTAGAAACAACTACAGTGATCTATTCCCCACAGTCAGTCTGATTTTGTTTTATGTTCAGGGCACTTTAGTACCAGAAACACCAAAGTAACTCACTGCCAAGTGAGTCTATTTTTCAAGACAGAAATCAATCCAGTGACCAAATAGTACAAACTACAGTTACTGCCCACTTCCATGTATAAGTCGTTGTGTCAAATTTATTCTGCTTCCCCTAAACTATTAGATGCACTATAGGCAACCAAACAAAAAGTCAGGTGTACTAAATGACTGAAAAAAATCCTACAATGGGATATCATAAGCAGTAAACCAGCAGTGATTATTATTTAAAGATGCATTAATATCAAGTTTGTTTCAAAGAAGTAAAGATTTGTACTTTTTTAATCAATCAAGACAGTAACAGAAAAAGTCAAGTAAAATGAAATTTAGGAAGACCATACACAGGAAAATTCAATATATCAGCTAGAGACAGATCTGATACAATTCTGTATTTCTCCATAGAGTATTTATTATATCTAAAAAGAAATCTTAATCTTCCAAGCAAAAGGAACATGCTCAATTTCCCATACTCTGCTGTCTGTGGCTCAAAATTTTTCTACTGCAAGACAGGCTGATGTACAGTTCAATAAGGGGCAGTTTAGCACCTCTTTAGTAAAACCCAAATAACTTACTTTTTCTCCATCATGTTTTAGACGTGCTGTTTCTTCTCCAGGACTTCCATTATTTTGCTTCAAATGATTTTCTTTATTGGTGCTCTCCAATTCCTTCATGTTATTAGATACTGCATCATCCTTTTTTCTATTCTGTGGAACAAAATTGATATACAGATGTATTCTTACAAAAGTTATCAGAATTTCAGTTCTGAGTCTTGTGCTGTCCTCTGACTGTGATTAAAAAAAATAATTACTTAAAAAGAGACCTAATTATACTACACTGCAATAAAGAAAATGGAAATTGCTAAGAACTTTTTTTGTACCTTTCAGAAGAGTTTAGTCTAACAATCTTCTTCTCTGTAAGATTATTGTACTTTCTGCACCCGCCTGCCCCTCCAATCTCCAGCATTACTGCTAGTCACATTTCTCTTCTGAGATTTCATTCTTATTTAACTCAGTCACACACTGACTCAGTAACATTCTTATCTGTGTTCATAAGCACTCATTTTTTAAAACATATCCACTGCACAGAGGTTAATTTGATATAAAAATTTTGAGGAAGGATGGTAGAGGTGACTTAAGATCATGAACAGCACATCTTGGCAGAGTAGCAAACTGAACTGAAGTGAGGTTCATGTAAATCTCACCAAACTAAGCATGAGGGCTGAGAAAAATGGGAACCATGAAAACAGTAAATCTTGTGGCTGAATTCCTGTGATTTAGCACAAGCACTCTGTTAAGAGGAAATTCCATTTAAGTCAGTCAGTTCACAAATCTTTACTTTCCTAACTAAATTATGCACCCATATTATACACTTCTCCCAAACAATAGCAATTGTGAACTAGCTTCCTTTTGTATATTGGTAATGATTTAAAAATTACACAGTAGGCTGTTTATGAAATATTTTTTTTTTTTCCTCCAGTTCTTAAATAACCAAACCCCAGCTGAAAATTGACTTTCAGCAGTTAATGCTGTTGCACCATTTTTGTGTACAGAAATCAATAGGCATAGAAATTATGCTTTTAAAAATAAGAGCTATTACTGCACTGTAATACCTCATCTTGGGGCTTTTTGCCAAATAGCACTCTGGAAGAATTAAAGTTGTGATAGAGTGGTTTTGTAGCATGGACTACTAGCTAAATATTTAATTCAGGCATGTTCTCACTTATTCTATAAATTTATCTCATCCATGTAGCACTGATCCCACAAAGACGACTGAGTAACATGCTGACATGAGCAAATTTCTTTTGAGTTCTGTGTAGCAAGTAGTGCTGGCAAAGAGAATTTGGCCATTTCCCCCACTCTGCTCACAAAGTGCTGGCTAACCAGGTATGACACATACATGACTGTAGTTTCCTCACCTTAAGGTATGAAATGACACACCACAGGAAAATGGTAAAGCTCAAACACCTCTGTAAAAACTACAGAAAGAAACATCTGCAAAGCTTTGCTTTGCACGTCGTCTTCTTGAGAAAGGCAGTGTTAATCACAAAAATATTTGCAGGAGCTCCCTTCATATATAGCATTCATGATGTCAGGCAAAATACAGATGCTCTAAAGCAAAAGCAAAACTTGAATCCAGTGTCTTCTGGGGATCAGCGTTTTTGAAGGATAAGTAACATTTCTGTATAGCTCTGAAGGCAGTTTAGCATGCTCAGGGGAAAAAAAACAGACCTAAAACCTCTTTGGAAATATGCTGACTTCTTAACAGTGCAATGTATTTAATCTGGTTTTAGAAAATCAGATGTTAAAATGCCTACAAAACATAAAAGAAGGCACGGAGTGAAAAAAAAAAAAGTAAATAAAAATAAAGCACTAATACGGTCTGAGGAAAAAAGCATAAGGTATGCCAGAGGAGGTTTTTTGGTTGTTTGGTGCAGTTTGGTTTTTTCTCCTATTTTTTTTTTTTTTTTTTTAAATAAAGGATAACTTTATTAAGCTATTGAAAAGAAAACTAATTCTTACCCGTTAGACAGCAGTAGGCTGTGTAACAGCAACTGCCCTGGGTTTGGTTTTATTTTTGTTTGGTTTGGGTTTTTTTAGATGCATATGCAGGGTAGTATTTCCTGGTTGATGACAAGCAGTTATATCTTTCTCTTCTCTCCTCACCCATTACCCTTTAATAAACTCAATTCTTTGCCTTAACAAAAGGGAGGGTTCTACTTTTATGTATTTATGGGCTGCAAAAGAGCACTATTTAAGAGCTATCATCATAAACATACATTCCTACCTGAAAATGTTACAGATTTTTGAATAGATTATGTGGCAGAACAATCTTCATAATTTATACATCAACTGAATCATGATCCTGCCTGACACTGCTTTTTGTCACAGACCTTGCAATTTCATGTTGTTAGCTAAATTTGACAAAACCCCCTGTTAACAAACATCACAACACATAATCAAACATATGTGGATTTGAACTATTTATTTTCCCCAAAGACAAAGAAATTACTTCTATCATCATAAGGCGTAAGCGTGAAGATTGTCATCTCCCTTTCTCTTGTGTCTGACAGAGAACTGTGACTGTTACTCTATACAAGCAGTTTCAAATAGACATCTGTGGTATCATTTGATTTTGGAGAGAGAACAATTTTTGAACTGATTTCTTTTTTAACTGGACACAGTGAGGTTTTTGAGTAATGTGGGACCCACCTGTGCCAATCTGAATGGATTATCCCTGACAAATGACAAACTCTGTGAGGGAGACTGGTCTGAAACGCCAATAATATTGAGTCCTTTTCTCTTCTCTCTCAGACAAGCTTGTTGGTGTCTCTTTATTCTTTCCATCTGTTCCTCCACAGTCATTCGAGGCCGTGTGCTTTCTGCAAGACACAGCTGCTCCACTGCACTTCTTGGTCTTTCCTTAAATGGGAGAAAATATATATATATATATTTGTATTTAAAAAGCAAAGTTCTAAAACTGTTGAGCTTGTCAGAGAAGATCACCCAATGATTTACTAGAAAGCAGAAAAATAGTGGGGAAGCAAAGATCTAAAGATCTCTTGCATATGCGAAGAAAGTGAAAGAAACAGTTATTAATAAATGAACACAGAAATTCAAAATAAAAGGAAGGAATAATTTACTTATTTGAACACTGACATTACCACCATCAGTGATAAACATTAGAAGAATGCTAGATGCTCTCTCAAAGCCAACCTATCAAGTTGAAACTATTTACCAGACATTATACAACAAGCAAACACAAGTTACTTGACTGACATAGGAACATAATCAAAATTTAATGATCCAGGATGTTTACATCAGTTGGTCTAACAGTGATTTCTGCTTTTTATTTCAGGAAAAACTACAGCTGGGCATCATTTAACAGGAAGAGCAGGCTGAAACAAAGTTAATTCATCACCAATTAAAAATGCGTAATTATAAGCATTGTATTATTCCCAAAACAGCCATCACTACATCTACTCTGTTCTTGAAATTCACTAATTTTCAGATAGAGCTGTACTTTGTAGTACTTTGTAAGACAGAAACAAACAAACAAACAATTACTTTGGGCTAATCAGCTGCATTCAGCACATTCACAGTAACTGATTTCACTTCTGAGAAGTGGCATTCTTTCTCCAGTCAACAGCCTGGGAGTTTCTCTGTCCTCCCCCATTCTTCCTACAACTTCTTTTATTCATGCTGAAACTATAGCAGAAGTTTTTCTGCCTTTTGCATGAACTAGACTTAAACATCTGTCTTCAACCCGGACACTACAGGACTCTGTAATCTGAAATTTCAGGCTTATTACCCACATATTGCTTGCTGTATCCTTATTTTCTGGCTACTTTAGGTATTTCCCAAATCATTTTAGTAATGAAATAAATAAAAGACAGTATTTTAAACAGGGGCTGTTAAATTTCCCCAGAAGCCAAATACAAGTCCTTGTAAATTTTAATCTGAGATGCTTCCTATCCTTTCAACTGAAGCTTGAACTTCAGTAGCTTAGATTTACCATTATCACTTACTTTTTACCTAGTCTGAGTGTCTCTATGCAGTTTAACGTACACAACCTTTGTAACTTTGTCATTCTTTCTGCAGCTGTCTCCATTAACCTAATATATTTTTATAACAGTGACTATTTTGCAAAGAAAGTTAAAATTACAACTTTAGAAGCAACTACAGAAATTAAACTTAGAAATGACACATTACTATCCATCAATGGCCAAAAGTTATTTTGAAGTACCGTTCTTAGCTCTATCTTCTTATTCTTCCTCAAAGTGACATAGGAGGCTATTGTTGAAGACTCTGGTGTCGGTGATTTGGTTCTGGGCGGTACAACTCCCACAGGAAAATGTGAGCCTGTGAAACAGTAAAGCAAAATACTAACATTGCCAAGACAGTTTCTTGTTTTCTAGGAAATATGTCTTGTCAGCCTTGGCAACTACTGTTCAAAAGACTGCAGAGATCTTAATGCCTAACTCACCTCTGTTAAGGTGCACAGGCAGATGACTAGCCCCTAGCCTTAGGCTAACAAAACAGTCTGGAGGTACTTAAATGCCAAATCCATCATTCAAAACGAAAACTACAAAGCAAAAGTTTGGGTCTCCTACAGACATAAGATACAGCAGAACTCCATTTTCTTTTTGTGTCATCTTTATGTACCACTCAGGTCATAAATATTCTGCTCACAGACAGCTGTAAGGGTTAGTTTACACTGTCCCATTAAAACATTTCTCTTTGTTGACTTTTCAAAAGAGAGGGAAAGGGCTGATATGACAAGTGTCTAGTAGAGTAATGTGCACAATAAACTAGAAAAACAGTTTTAAATTTCCTCTGAAATTTACTAATTTTTAGAGCCACCCCCAAACAGCAAGAAAGAAAAACTGTAGCGAGCAGCTGCCTCAGTTTGTTCTCTTTCCACCTTATAAACTCTTAGGACAGAATGGCATAAAAATGTTTGTTGAAACATCATATAGTTGCAATGGCATATGGACTATACAAAACCCCAACCAACCCCAATGGTTATATTTTTTCTACTGCAGGGAATTGTTAATATAAATGAATGCTCAGAACAAGACATACCAGTTCAGAAATTCACATGCTGAAAAGCCTGTGACAGATGATAAAACACAGCTATGATAAACCAGATACACTCTGTTATTTAAGAAGATAAAAAGCCTCTTGCTGCTTGCTACTGTTGCAGCCATTCTCTTCCCTGTCCTTAAATACTATTTATATTAGAAGAATTTGCATTATTGTCTTCCCTCACTGAGGACTGTTTTTCTACAAATGGACATAATAAAATTATTTCTGTCTTTACAGAAGAAGATAGAAAGCAGACTGGGGTGCTCAAAAAGCACTGGCTCTCTTTTTACACAGTCAGCACAGGCTTTCTTATATTGTGATAATTACTCTTCCTCTTGTCATAAATTACTCTAAATAATCTGGAACACCACAAGTCAATAAACTAGGCCTGTTGTCAGAAGGGCAACTTCCTCAATTTAGGTGGCTGATGACTAGCATATCTCAGGCTAAGCCTTGCGTTTTTCACCACCAAGGTAAAATAAATTTACTATCTATCTTAAGTGAATATTATACCTCAGCAAATACCACAGTGAATTTAAATTGTCTAATTGTCTGGTAAGTGCAGGCTTAATTAAATCACAGGGCCATTCTCATTGTTCACACCCAAACTGTTTGCTAATTTACTTTTAAAAGCCTCTATTACCATTCTGATGAAAATAATATCCTTATATGATCATACTTCTTGCTCAAATTCTGGTACTGTTGCCCCAGCCTGCTATGGGCATACTTAGTCCAACTACCAGAACAGAAGGCAGTTGTCCTGCTGGCACTGAAAACATCAACTATTAGGGTATAAAAACTGGGTAAGTTTAGTTACTTTTTCTAAAAGCTCTTAATATGGTTTTGGGGAGGTGCTCAAGTGCTTTTCCTGAAGTCACCTTTAACAAACTATTCTGTGTGTTCTAACAAACAGAACTGAGAAGCACTTCCTGGTAAAAGACTCTACCAAGCAATTAGTTGCTTTTATAGAAGCTAGATGAAGAGAAGAATCTAAAGCATTTAGCAATTGCAAAGACCTTTATTGTCTGTACACTCTAAGGTTGTGATCATTATTCCTATTATATCAGAGGACAGAAGGCAATTCAACAATTACAAGATTAAAAAAAGAAAAAGACATTGTTTCCCTGCCTTATGAGAGCCTGAAAATTCTGTGGTGCTGCCTTTTTGGACGTTCCAGCGACATAACATTGGGTGCTTGATTCAAAAACTAAGTAATTGTTCAAGGGCAAGAACATAAAATGGGTAATTGTTCAAGGGAATGGTGTGTGGGGAATGTGAGTGATGTGATTAGACATGGTGTCAATAAGGATTTCAGGGTTGTTGGTGAGTGTAATGTTTGATTTTTCTGTGGTGTAATTGACTGAAATCTTTCTCGTCATGTAATTAAATCATTATTTTCTCTGGAAGCTCTTTCATCACATTAAGAAAAGGACAGGCTACAAAAATATGAAAGATGATATAGCTTCTGTAACACAGTTAAAGCTTTGTATTCCTTGTGAAAAGGCTGAAAGGTAAACACTATGCGTGGAGACAAACCTTTAGCAGCAGATTCTGATTCTGAAATTTGTTCTGTCTTTTCTTCACCATTAGTCTCATCCACTTCTGCTACTGTAGTTAACTCTGGTTCACTCTTATAAAGCCTATAATCAGGACCCTGAGGAATGACAAGTTATGAGGTAAATAAACAGGCATTTTCTCACAAACATTTATGTCTTAAGACTCAAAACAGTTACTTTGTGACAACTCTGCTCTCACTTTAAGACAATATTTGATTGTTCAAGTGCCACTGCAGCAGAATTTCTTTGTAGTTAATTATAGTAACAACATTTGCAAATTTTCAGAAATTACAGAAAAAACTGCCACAAAAATGTGGAGGGGGTTTCCCTCCTCTCCCCTTTCAAAATGATCTTCAGGAAACAAATTGGTATAAGGCTTCAGCAAAAACTGATTCTGAGCCTAGAGTTCTGTAAGAACTTGTAAGCAGAAGAATCTGCTGAAAGGTACTCAGATACAAGCATTTAGGTCTTAAGACATTTTATGTATGCACAGAATATATGACAGGAAAATGTGAAGAGCAAATGATGGAGCTAATAAAAGTAAGTAAACAAAGGCAAAAAACGTAACACGAAAGTAGCCAGATGACAAAATAAAAATTGTGACAGTGTCAACAAAGGGGGATGCTTCAAGAACAATGTGGCAATTTAAGCCACTTACACAGTAAGATCCATTTCTCTGATATCCTTGAACTTGGTGAATCTTCTTTTCTTCTGGCAGATGTACTGGGCCCCTGCTATAACAGAGCAAGGAGCTGCTATCACTGGGCAGAGGGGGGATTATGGGAGGATGCTCTGTAAAGTCATAGGACCGAGGGAGTGGAGGACGAGGTGGGACTACTTCCTCTTCCTAAAGATTGTAGAATAGTCACCTTATTTAGATGTGCACACCTGTTACAATTATTTATAACTTAAAGAGAAAAATATATTACCATAGCTATGCCAGCTATAGATTTTGGAATTAAAGGGACAATGTCACACCAAAAAAAAAAAAAAAAAAAAAATCAAACAAAAACCCAACCAACCTTTCCCCCCCAAAAAAAAGAAGGCCAAAAAAGCATTAGTTTCTTCAGGTTTCTTTGGATTGCTTTGCTCATTTGGTTGCTTTTTATTTTATTAGCACCACCTGGACAATAGTTTCATTATTCAACTTCTCAGGATTTTCAGTTCTAACACCTGCTCTTTCTGTTGGCCACATATGAACATTCTGTATCATCCTTTTAAAAATTAAATTCAATATCTTTTTAAAGATTTTTACATGGATTAGGCTTTTAGAAAGTTCTGTAAGCCAGATGTACCTTGCAGACATTTTAGATAATCATGACAATGTCCCTTTAAAACTGTAACTTCTAGCCAGATTTTCAGAGGAATTGAACATTTGGGAGCTCCCACAGTTTTAGCTGTTCTTGTGAGTGCTCTGGCCATCTGAGAACCAGGCTTGATACGTGCATCAACATGTAAAGCAATGTCTTTCTTCCCAAGAAAAATGTGGTGGGTAGAAAACAAATCCATAAATCGGGGTTTATATTTCTAGGGAAGAGCCTAGGGAGAGGAAAAGGTGAGAAATGGAAAAGAGAAACATACCAGTGAGAATATAAAGAACAAATACACAGAATAAATGAAAGTGTTAGAATTACTAGTGGAGATATAAGCCTTTAAAACTAATTCATAATGCAATATTTCCATAGAAACAGACAGAATAAATATTTCAGATACCCTTAAAACAATTATAATAATGTTAATTTTTATTATAGGTGTATCAGAAATTCAGTGATGCTAAAATGGTAAATATGCTAAAACCA